>JBAJNP010013953.1:0-11515 GCA_036877545.1 Yasuhikotakia modesta | reverse complement strand
TTAACCTTTCTGAAGAAGATCTCATTCTCTTTCTCTTCTTTAGCAGAGGCTCCAGATCCAGGCTTCGTCATGAGAGACGTGGTTTCATCATCTTCATCAGAGGCGTTTGCAGCCTGGCGACAGAAGCATAAAAACACCATCTAACCACCGGTTATGTTGTTTATAGAGAAACAGGGTTTAAACGGGGTGTATTTGTGTACAAAAACACGACATCTCACAGCTAATCTAATGTACCGAGTCACATAACAACGCCTTCGCGTTTTTGCGAGGATATCACTGATAAAACCAATAAGGTTATATACTGGAAACCAGTTGGACAGCCTCCCCAGCGCCTGTTTAACTGCAAGGTTGGACTCATCGCCTCGTTTGGTTTCTGTATTTAACAAACGTTTGGACTTGCTAACATTAAAACACACATAATCTCGGTCACAAACACACACGACTCTATGCGGCACGTGTTGCGGATCGCGGCTGGGAGTGTAAATACTGCGCGTTAGCACGTTAGCATGTTAGCCGGTTTCCTGCCCGCGCTGCCCTACTTCGTCCATTTACTCACGTTGCCCAGTTCTTTGGTCCGATCCCTCATTCTCGATAAACGTTTTATAGTCAACAAATCAAAACAATCCGGGGTGGTTTTAGTTCATCTGTGCGCGATATCAAAGCTGGCAAAAATCAGCAGGAGGGAGTTTCCATTCAACATCACGCTTAGCAGCAAACTTCTGCAAAATAACTTTCACAGCAGATCGTTGTCGAGCTAAACGTGTAAATAATGCGGATAAACTGAAGCTGCGCGTCACATTCACACGAGACGATGTGTTTGTATAGGAGTTTGTGCTTTTCTTCTTCTGTTATACTTTGATCGGGTATGAAGAGACATTCGAGGCGTTTGCTGCCCCCTACCGCACGGCCGCACAATGACTACTGTCAAATACAGCAACACGTAAACTTGTGTTGTAACTTTATTAATGTTGAGTTGTTTTTGATGAACGGTAGTTGTGTGATATTAATAATCACTATCACAATCATATTAAGTCTCATATAAAGTTCATTTTATTTAACAAGGACTATCAAGAACATTTGAAGGGAAAAATAAAGACAAATAATAAATAATGAAGAACAAACATCTTAAAAACTATTTGCAACTAAAGCAAGATAATTAAAGTAATTTACTTCATACATTACAGACAGATGATCCTAATATAAACAAAACTTCATACATTCCTGAAAAATCAATAAAATGGCACAATTACATGCTGTACTGTATCATTTAAAGATATTATATTAAGACCTACAGATGTTATTTTGTCATTTCTGACTGCCTGAATACAGAAAACATTAAAAATTGTATTATACTGTAATATGTTTAAATATAAAGTTTGTTGATGCAGGCGATACATGAATGCAAATCATTCACAGGCCAGTTTTCCATCAAAGGAGGACAGAGTGATGGCAAACGCCTGCAGAGCACACAGAGGAAAACTGTAATCCATGGAAAATACGTCTTCTGCCACCCGTCCAAACTGCATCACAATATACTCCACTGAAGAGAGAGAGTTTTACTGAGCGTTGTGTTATTGTGTTAATAAAAATGTGTGCTTCTGTTTATAGAAAACTGTTACTCACTATTATCTGGGTGGACAATCTGAAAGTTTTTCACAGAGGCTTGTGTAACTCTTCCGTGGAAATTGAGCACATATGACTGAGTCTGTTCATTCCAGCTGGGCGATTTATTCACAAGAGTGACCAGATTCTCTTTGTTACCATTTTCAAATCGAGTGAGAAGAGACTCTAATTCCTGAGCCATGAAATACAGAGAATTTATCTATGGAGAGTTCCTTAGTAGATATTCTATAACGCATGTATACATATTGCTTTGTTTGGCTGTGTGATTTGGGTCTGTTACATTCGGTTAGATGTCATCGTGATACTCACAGTTTTTGGGCGAATAACGACTCGCTCATCGTTCTCATGCATCCCAGGAATTATTACTGTCATTTTTCTGGGGCCTTTGAAACCCAGAACATTTTTCTCCTGTGATACACAAAACAATATGCAATCAAAACAACCATAATATTAACAATAATTGTAATCATCATTACATAACACAGCTGCACAATACATCAACTTAATAATATTTATTAATTATGTATTTAATGTTAAATATTACATAGCCATAGTTATGTAAAATATATAATTATATACAATTATTTAATAAATATGAATGTATTTGAATACCTGGAATTAATTTAACAAATGCAATTAATTTTTGTTTTAATGCAATGAATTTCTGACTTCATATCACACTTGTTCTACATCCCGCAGCTCAATAATATAAAACAGATCATGTTTTACATACGTAACAAACTGCTGCTAGTTCCTGTCGCAGGTTTTCTGTTTCTTTGCTGAACGGTTTCTTTTCTGGATTCTCACCATTATCATAAACTGTGAATTTAGTCCCCAAGATGTTTGATCTAAAAGGATAAATCATATTTTTACCTGGAAAGACTCAAATGATAAGAGAGATAGAGAGAGACGGCTGATGTAATAATGTACTGCAGACACTGACCTCAGTTTGCCGATGTAACTGTCTGTATCTCTGGATAAATCAGTCGGATCGACGGATATCAAATAATTGGAAGTTTTGCATTTCTTTCTTTTTCTGCCAGCCATCAGAAAAACCTGCCCGTCCGAAACATTAAACAAGAGAAAAACAGGTATTCAAAGATGCTAAATTAGCTTTTTTGCACCTTTTAAACTTTTTTTTAACTTTGTGGGGGTTAGAAATGAACAATAGACTTACAGAGCATGTACAGATCAGTGTGTAACACAATCTTCTTATCTTACACTGATTCACAGAAACTGTATAATAATGATTTATAATTTGAGCTGTCAGGCCTGATTGTCAGTCTGGCTTCATTTGGCCTCAGTGTAAGTAAAGAACAACACGCAGGGTCAGCTGCAATGTTATGATTCAAACAGAGATGGCAGCAGAGAGGCACAAGATACAGACACAGCTTTAATCTGAGGGCTGATTCCTGGATTACCCTCTTCCCATCTTCCTTTTCCATGTGGAGATAATATGTGGGATACATTCCCTTCTCCACTCCTCTCCTGTCTCTGGTTATCCGGCACTGAACGGTCACATCTCTGGGAGCAGGACGCATGGAAAACTGTTCCAAATCCTCCACAGACATCGGAGAGGACTGACAACACAGACCCACAGGAGGTGTAGAAATATAACAACTGAATAAATCATGACTTTAACATATAATTGTCTTACCTTCCCCATGTCCAGAGAATCGCTGTCTGAGGAAGATTTCCTATAGTTAGAATTTAAAGATGCAAGATTATACGTGTTTTTTGCTCCTTTTTTTGGCTTCTTTTGAGGTTTTTTAATCTCCTTCTTGTCTTCCTCCTCTTCCTCCTCTTCCTCATTCTGTTCTTCATCGCTGTCACTAAAATGACGCCCCACTATGTGACAGAGGGTGGGAGTCAGAAACTGTTTGAGGTAAGAGTGAACTTACTGACATTACTCATGTGATTTTAAACAATATTTTTATGCTGTATGTGTAAATCATTATATATGATAAATTAGTTTTGAGTGCATTAATATTACTGAGAGAAGATTAATATGAAGAGATATGTGCCGTTTACTTCATTTACACTGGAGATGTTGAGATTTAAATACTGAACTGACCTGCTGTCAGTTTTGGTTCCTGGGTTGGCGTGGGAGGGCCGGAGGTCTCTGATTGGTCTTTTCCTTCATCTTCACTCTCTGATCTGATTGGATTCTCCTCATCAACATTAAACTCAACCACTGAATCACACTGAAGTGCTGGAAAAGATCACAGATGTGCCGCTTACTGTCTCTGACTCTCTCATGTTATTTCCTGTATGAATGCAGGAAATGACCGTTCATGTTTTGTGTCCCTGCACACTTACAGGATTGTTCCTCTGTCTTTACTTTTTCTTTCTTGTCCTCCCTCTTTACAGACTTCCTCTCTCTGTCCTCATTCTCTTCTGCTGTTTTTGATGCTTTAAACATTTGTAATGTCAACACAAAACGTAAAATCGAAACATAACACACAGCTGAAAATAACAAACAGAACTCACATTTTGTTTGTCCCTTTTTCACACACTTATTCCTGGTTGTCGTTTCATCCGTTTGTCCCTCTGTGTCTTGAACGCATTCAGGATTTGATTGGACGCTGATCTCTAGATCGATTTTCTTGGTGATGATTGGACGAGGCAGTTCTGCTTCTTCTGATGCATCTGCTGTCTGGGATGAAACGTTCAGTTCTCCTAAACTAATCTCCTCCACCGTGTTTTCATAGACCTGCTCCAGTTGTGTGTCTGTTAACAAAGGCGGCGTGTTATTTCCTGTAATGTGCACTATTGTAAGAGAAAGGTACACACACACACAACAACAGCGTGAGGTTGAGGTGTTTGCTCACCGCTGAGGGACGTGTTACTCTGAGACTGGCTTATCAACAAAGCTGTGTCTTCAGATCCAGTTTTCTGTCTGCGTGTTTTGGGCCGGATGCCATGACTGGCTGTGATCATTCGGGCATCTGTCCTCTTTCTCTGCTGCTTCTTGATCAAAAGCGAACGCTGCAAAGAGACGGTGACAAAATAAATCCTGCCACAGTCTACAATCTAATCTACAAGTAATGCTGTTAGTTTAGGTATTTGTGAGATGAACATTGTGAAATGTTAACAGGTTGCACATTAAACACCAAAATCTAATTAACCTAAAAACCTAGAAATACACAAGAAATGACTCTTTAAACAGGCCCATGTTAACTCCCACAGAATTCACCTAACATTATTTGTTACGCTAATTTAAATGATAGTTTTGCTAATTCTATACATTATATGTCATTTGTAATGGAAAAACTAGAAACATAATGATTCATTCGGCACCTGGTTGTCCAGCTTCTGCTGTCGGATCTCTGCGTCCTCCATGTCTTTAGCTAAACAACAGATTTACGTCAGAACAACACGATAAACATACAGATGATCTATCATGTAACTAACCGGTGAAGAGGCACTAAATACACTTACAGCCAGACCAAACTCTCAGTCTCTCTCTGGGTCTCTCTCCCGTTCATCTGATGTCCCACCTGCATGAACAGACGCTAAAGAAGATTAAAGCAGATAAAGTTCTTACACTCAACACAGCAGCAGGACGTGAAGCACAATAGACTCTCATCATCACCGACACCAGAGGCTGTTTTGTGGCTCTTGTGAAAGCTGTTCCTCTGAACATGTGCTGTATATCACAACAGATAAACATCACATTCATTTTTCCATATAACTATAGTATAAAATATATATATATATATATTTCATGCAAAATCAACCCAGTTTAATTCACAAACCATCATTATAATCTTACAGTTGTGAGTCAGGGTAAAATACAGAGATTGTTAAACACTGATCTGTACTTAATATCTGCTTGCTGTTAAATAAAACTGTAGCTTTAATGGTCCATAAGCAATAATCATATGTGACCTTATAAGACAACAGTACTAGCTTAAGTGCACTATAAATATAACAGTCCCAAACAAATGCTATATAGGTTTTATCACATTTTGCATGTATTTTATATGTTACTGACAGTGCAGATGGAGAGATGAAGTCTCGCACCACCAGTAAACTAGATGGCAGGATTGCATCTCATACTCAAAAACACACAGAAGAAGAATAAAGATAAAGAAGGAAGTGAGGGTTTATTTATTCACCAACACACCACGGATCCGCTTTCAAACATCTCGACACCATCTAAAGAGAGAAAAACAAGCTGGAAATAAACGCGTACAGTAAGTGTTTCACACGCAAAACGTGAATCTTTCTCATGTGTTTAAATGAGACGCAAACAGGCCACATGTCTGTACGGACTGAGAATGTACATGTTTATATAGATGAATGTGTAGATGAACAGAACCGAACCCGGTTCTGGAAACGGTGAAGATATGAAGACCTAATAAAGTGCTAAAGCATCAGTAAGTTGTGTGTGTTTCTGCAGATGTGTGTTTCTCATCTTCAGCAGAATGATCAAGACTCAAGAAGATGATGTAAGATCTTCATCTTTCTC
Organism: Yasuhikotakia modesta; assembly: GCA_036877545.1. Classification (NCBI taxonomy): domain Eukaryota; kingdom Metazoa; phylum Chordata; class Actinopteri; order Cypriniformes; family Botiidae; genus Yasuhikotakia; species Yasuhikotakia modesta. The sequence goes on along the minus strand of JBAJNP010013953.1, from coordinate 5,418 downwards.
TCCTGGTCTTTCTGTCTTTCTTTCTGTCTGTCTTTCTTTCTGTCTGTCTTTCTGTCTGTCTTTCTGTCTTTCTTTCTGTCTGTCTTTCTTTCTTTCTGTCTTTCTTACTTTTTGTCTTTCTTTCTGTCTGTCTTTCTTTCTTTCTGTCTTTCTAACTTTTTGTCTTTCTTTCTGTCTTTCTGTCTTTCTTTCTGTCTGTCTTTCTTTCTGTCTGTCTTTCTTTCTGTCTGTCTTTCTTTCTTTCTTTCTGTCTGTCTTTCTTTCTGTCTGTCTGTCTTTCTTTCTTTCTTTCTGTCTGTCTTTCTTTCTTTCTTTCTTTCTTTCTTTCTTTCTTTCTGTCTTTCTTTGACAGACCCATCTGCACACACGTCAAATCTGTTTCTTAAGTGTTATCTGTTTCTGGTTTACTCAAAAACTTGCTTGGTAATCTCAGTTCCTGACTGATCGCAGTTTGATGATGAGGGTTGAGTTTGTTCCCTCAAATCTGAGTTAAACTCTTTCAGTTATTGCTCTCAAATGATGGACCTGCAGATTGTCTTTCTGAAGGTATGAAATGCAGTAAATGTTTGAAGTTTAATGTGAGTTTTGATTCCTAAATGTTTCCCTGTTGCAGGAATTCATTGCTGTGAGAGTTCAGGACCCCCGTGTTCAGAACGAAGGGTCTTGGAACTCGTATGTGGACTTCAAAATTTTCCTTCATGTGAGAACATTTCCATAAACTCTAATGAATAAATCCTAAAAGACCTGTATGATTTTATGGCGATGTGGATGTAAAAAACACTTTTTCCCCCCAACTCACTGATAATCAATGTCATTGTATTTGTGTTGATATAATCACAGACTGGAACTCAGTGACCTCATTATTTGTGGCTAGACAAGATATTTGTTGAGGGAATTTCTCATTCAGCGGTTTATAAAGTGTCTGGTTTTGTGTATGTGTAGATAAAGTGTTACGCTGTAGCTCAGCGGTTGTTTTGTCTGGTTGTGTGATGGTATGTTCTGGTTACCAGACAAACAGCAAAGCATTCACAGCGAAAACATCTTGTGTGAGGCGTCGATACAGCGAGTTTGTGTGGCTGAGGAAGAGAATACAGAAAAACGCTGGTCTTGTGTAAGTGCAAATATTTCTGGTTCTGCTGAAATGATCTTCATTTTCTCAGTTCAACTCCAACCCCATTTGTGTAACTGTTGTTTTAGAAAACAAAGTGTCATAAAAACTTGTGTTTTACCCACAGGCCTGTTCCTGACCTGCCCAAAAAATCTATTTTTTCGTTTATAAATGACGACTTCATTGAAAGAAGAAGAAAAGGTCTACAGAGCTTCTTGGATAGGTCATAGGTTTCTGCTGCTTGTTCCTAAACTTTATCATCTCACAAAATGTTACCAGTTGAAAATGAATAAAAGTGTTTCAGAAAAATTGTAAACGCTGTTGTCTTCTCCTGCAGGGTTCTCCACATGACAGTGTGTCTGTCCGACAGCCAACTCCATCTCTTCCTGCAGACTCAGCTTCCTGTCAAGCACATTGAGGACTGTGTGCAAGGCCACACCCCTTACACTGTGACTGAGGCCATCCTGACTTATGCTTCCTCTAATCGTGGATGGGTGCAGGAGGAGGAGAGCGAGGCCCAAGAGATATGGACCTCCCCTGTTTCGTATGAATCCGTGGAGAGGTGAAAATGGCTACAGATACATAAAGCATTTTCTGATGTAGCTTTGAGATTGTTTATCCTAATCTCATTCTTCTCACAGCCCTGCTCCTCACTTACCATCTTCAAAACGTGGAGGAGCAACATCAAGTGGACCAGAGCCTCCAAATGAACATGCAGATGTTTCAGATCTAGAGTCCAGGCTGAGTGATGCAGAACAGACTCCACCTGACCTGAAGCAGGGTGATCATGGACAGATGGTTCAGAGGGAAGAAAGTTCCATTATGGTTGAAGTTCACCCAGATATTTCTTATTTGAGTTCTGTATTTGAGCAAGAGGATGACATTGAGGTTACAGAAGAAACACAAAAGTCTAATGAGAAAGTCAAAGATCTACAAGAGGATGAAAGCGATTGTCCTGTCCCACAGACTGATGGACTCATTAAAGTCAAACCTCTGCAAGATCTAGACGGTCTAGATATTCTTGATGGTACCAATGAAGAAGAAAAGCAGCAACACACTGTGAGACAAACCCCTTCTGACAATGTGTCTGAAGAAGATCCAGTTGCACAGGTTCAATATAATGAAGTAACTCTGGATCTCAGTTCTGCCCAGGAAGTTGATGCTGTGCAGAGGGACCACAAAGAAAAGAAACTTCTAGAAACCACAGATAAACCTGTTGCACTGCATGATGGAGTCAGTTCCTCTGAGAAGAACCTCCTAGATACTGGAGATCAAGAACGAGGTAAAGCAGAGATAACTGAGGAGGATGCCATCCAGGAGAATGGAGTCAGTGATGAAGACCTCAAGATAGAATCTGCTATTGTGGATGAAACCAGACCTTCAGAGATCAGTGAAACATTTCTGTCTTGTTCACAGTGCGGTGAAGATCACATTGATGAGGTGAACGAAATCAGTGTAAAATCTGTTCACACCAGCAGTGCCATTCTGATCCTTGAGGAAAGTAAGGAAGCACAGAGCACACAAAGTTCTCCGGTGACAGAGAATGAGCAGAACATCAGCCCTGAGACACCCAATGAAGAGAGAAATCTCAGCGCAGACACTTCTGATGAAGCCACAGAGGTTGATTCAAATCAGTGTTAACAACAGAACATAATAATCACTGCCCAACACCCAGATACCAACTGATCTACTGTAGACTGAGGTCAGCTGTGGTCTCCAAACTTCTCCTCAGTCGTCATTCATTCCTTCACTGTGAGCTCAAAATATTGGCTGCATTCACCTGTAAGGCAAGAAGACATGTTTACCTTTTAATTGCATTGATCCACTGTTGACGTGTTCAGTCAGAGACTGTTTACAGAAGACAGTCAATCATTTCAGGCTGTAGTTTTGCTGTAAATGCGACGTTTGCAAAGATATTGCACTGACTCAACAAATTGCATATGCAACAAATCCTGATTTCCTGTATGAACAGCAGAAATCTTAACTACAGGTGTTACCCTAAAACATGTACTGATGTTGTGTGTGTGTTTCAGCACTTTCACATTCCAGTTTTGTGTGACTTCTTAGTTTCTTAGGCATTTCCTCTTTTGTCTAATGGTTAAAACATGTTACTCACGCATTCACTAAACCCGCTGGGTTATTCACATGATCAAACTGTTAACATCCTCATAGCCAGTGAGGTTTTAAACTGATGTCAGCAGATTCCAGAACAATCCTAATATTCTTTTAAACTCACTTGCCTTGTTCCTTCATTTGTGGACAGAACACTAATTTCCACATTAATTTCCATTTAAAATGTATGTAAACTTTCAATCACACAACACATTGTTTGCAGTGGTAATAGATTTTATATCTTGCATAATGTTGCACTAGGTCTGAGTGTCGGTTGTTCATTGACTGTGATATTGTTGCTTCTAACAGGAACAGAAACGTACTTATGAGGGACCTGCTTGTGTATTAACAGGAAGAATGTTTTATGTTTTAAATGTCTGTTTGTATATTCTTCAGTTTTAAGTTGTGTCGCTTTCTTACCTCAGACATTGTTCATTTTTAGAGATTACAGGAAGTTGTGAATGCGCAAAATGTATGTTTTCAAGTTACTTCAGTCAAGCAATTTAAAACAGTTTGAACCTTTTTTTATTGTGGCAGGAAGAGAAGATCTGTTTCTCAGTTTTGGATCTTTGTTTTTAAAGGGCAACATCTGTCTGTATTCTGGAGTATATGATGTAAGGGCAGATTCACCAGTCTGCTTACTATTAAGAAACCAATAAAGAAACGGGTCTCTCAGAATGAGACTGTTGTTTGGATACAATATATGTCTGAATTTTATTTCAGAAACATCAGCCTCATTCTTGGAAGTTGTATGACTGCGATTAATAAATGTGTTTGTTATTCTATGGGTTGTCTTTAAATAAGTTAATAAACTCTATAAACAATAACTTGTATTTGATCAGTTGTATAAGTAGGTTATTCTCAATCCATTTACAGTTTTAGCAACAGCACTGCAAAATGATTTATAATTTATAAACCGTTTCAGACACTTAACATTGAGAAAGATGCCATCATATAACAGACAGCGTTTGTCTCATAATGAGCATTGAAAACATTTTCCAGTTAAACAAAAGTTAACGTTACCCATCAATACGTTTTGGTAACCAGTGCAGTTTTCTGGGACACCGTGTTCAGTATCTGAGCTGGGCCCTTTCCAGTGTGTGAAACGGGTTTATAATTGATTCAGACACAGACAGCTGCGGGTTCAAGGACTCCACTGACCTCGTTTCAGACGGACACATGGACAGACTGGGCTGTTCGGCTGGCAGCAGGAATTAGTGCAGCCGCCTGTCGATACTTTGATGTCCGTAGCAGATCCTCTTTCCACTTCCTGTAGGACAGAGCTGACTTCTCTCTAACCTGTTAACCAAATTAAATCACCAAATGTAAGGCCAACACAGTAACAGTCATTTTTCACACTATATTAATGATGACTGAGGGTCATGATGAAGATTACTGGAAAGATGTGTCATCTACTTAAAGATGGTGGAGAAGTTCAGTTAACAGAGCTTTAAAATGACTGAGCACAATGTTTGTGTATCGGTTCAGTCATCATGCTGATCTGATGACAGACTCCAGAACACCGATGAGTGAGAGGAATCAGTCATACAGTTAAAACAACACAGTATTGTTACAAATCCTTCCTGTTCTTCCAGTACCTCAGCGGGACGCTGCAAGTGCTGCTGGGATTGATCTCCTCGGGCCATCTGATCGCTGTGGGAACTCTGTGACCTTCTGCCCATGTGGTTCTTTTAGCTGATCCACCACCTGCATTAACCAACATCAGCTGACGATCACATGAAGAACAATTAGTGGAGCTGTTATCTCCAACAGATGACAGATGAGGAAGGTTTGCATGGAATTACTGGGATTATAATCTGTTGCTCGCAATCGTATTTTTCTCACTCACTGAAACAAACCTTCATGGTTTTATGACAAAGCATTTGAAGTTCTAATGCATAAATAGGCGTTTGTTTCATCCCAACACCAGTAGGTGGTGCTGAACTGAAACTGACTGTGATGAAGTATGATGTCAGAACACACAAGCATTGATTCACTGAGATACAGTGAGACAGACGCACAGCCATCTGTGTCAAAGGTGTTTACAGACTCTTGTTTACAGACCGGTACAGACTTTATATTGACTGAACAAAGTCCCCAAGCAGCTGTTCTGTCTCTGAGCCCAAACCTTGATTATTTACTTTCGACAAATTCTACATTTAAAAATTATACTGAAATAATATTCTAGTTTAAAATTT
>JBAJNP010013952.1:0-11515 GCA_036877545.1 Yasuhikotakia modesta | reverse complement strand
ATACAATATAACAAAGACGTACCTACACTGTGTGTGACTCCATTCAAAATAATACTTTGCTTGCAATCTTTACTGTTCTTCATCCCGTTCGAGGGAAGCTTTACGGGGGTCAACAGTACCGACATCTTCTGGACAGGAAGAACTGTGTGTGTGTGTGTGTGTGTGTGTGTGTGTATAAATATATATGTATATAATTTAAAGATCATTAAAGTATTAAAAATAGATATTATAAAAATAATAAAATGACAAAGAAAAAATAGGGTCGAATTTCTCTTAGGTTGTCAAATGAGATATTGCACTTGGGAACACTTATTTTTATTTTATTATTTCATTTTAACCTGGCTTCAAATTCTAGATAAATATTAAGTTAAACATCCCATTTGGAGATATTTTAACTTCATGGTCAGGACTCAAATGCTCTCTCAAATGCCAAAACCTCCAAAAGCACAAAGTCAATCAGCTGATCTCTCATGTAACAAAAACTTCCTTAATTTTCCAGGAGACAGAGACGTTAAAGTAGTTCTAGATATGCAGTTAAAAATATTACATAAAAAAAGACAAAACATTTTGACAGTACATGACCTTTCAGTCTTAAAACATTTCAAAATTCAATCATTGAGGTCATAATGGATATTCTAGTAATAAGGAAATAGAACAATAATCCAAATTGTATTTTACCCTAACATGCAAGTTGGAATTGCCTCAAAACACAAACTTTTACTGTCATGTAGAATGTTAAATACTGCATTACCAAATAGGCTTATATTCAACACAATGTTGTCCTGATGTTCATTCTGAATAATTCAGCTCAACAGACGCATTGTTGGTCTATATAGTGCCAGTAGAAAAACCAAACCAAGTCCCATGCTACACATTTAAGGCAGAGATATGTGCATCCCAGTCAAGTATCTACATAAATTGAGAAACCGATAGCAAAACCATTTTAAACAGGAAAAACAAAACCTCATAGTATAGTTTTACAACTTTATTGAAGGGAAAAAATGTAGCTGGACTTTAAATAGACATTTAAGCCAATCGAGTGTGTTGTATTTCAGTGCCACAGATGTGAAAGGTTGGGCCAACAGCTGACCTGTATGTTGCAAATCTTTACAATCAAACAGAATATAGTAATCGTCCCAAACTCCCACTGATGTACAACATCTGATCTTTTCTCCCGTGATTGCATGCACTTCAGGAGGAAGACCACATAAAAAGCAGAGCCTAAAGATTTTCTCTCTCCAAGGGCCCCAGAGAGAACACACTGTGGTCAGGCATGGCATGTGTTGTAGAGTGAAAGGAGTCTGATTGGTGCAGAGCCGAGTGTGAGAGTTTCCATTGGACTGTCAGAGTCTACCTTGAGACTGATATGTGAAAGGCCAGGAGAAGGCCTGTTTGAGCAGAAAACTGGGGCCTCCATAAGAGACAGATGAGAAATATGGTCTTGCAACAGTGTCCAAAACATGAGAACAAACAGTTTGTAAATGTGTCCAGCCAACATCACATGGCATATTTCTGAGTCCATTCCCGTGCTATTCTGTTGTATCTGCAAATGGAAGAAAGAGAAACATAAGAGCTTTGTGAAACCATCATGCAGCCATGGCCTTTAAAATTCAGTCAGAGCATGTACGTTTCAAACCATTGGGATGACAACAGTTAGTAAGCCATTTCTTACATTCACTTTAGCAGACGCTTTTATCCAAAGTGACTTACAAATGAAGTCGCTTTTCTTCTTCACTACATACTGTAGTGCATCACTTATAAAGGGATAGTTTAGCCAAATAGCCAAAAATATTTTTCCCCATCTTTCACTCACCTGTCATTCCAAATCTATAGGGCTTTTGCACAACACAAAGGAAGCTATTTTGAGAAATGTCTCAGTGGTTTTGTCCATACAATGGAAATCAATGGGTGCTACTGTTGTTTGGTTATCTTGGTTATTATCTTTGAAGCAAAATGTCATACAGGTTTGGAATGACAACAGGGTTAGTAAATAGTGGAAGATTTTTCCTTTTGGATGAACTATTGCCTTCTGTATTGACAAATAAAAACACCTTCGAACAGATACAAAACTTTACACCAGCATCCTGAAGGGCCATTTCATTTCATGCAGCGCTGCTATAATCAAAAATCGTCAGTATAACTACTCACAGCTGTAGCATCATTTTACTGCGCTAATAAAATGTTGTGCTGCTTTAAGGCTTTATGGCTGAATAAAAGCAATGCTTGCTGTGAGGTTTAATGCAGGGCAATATACACCCTAACAACAAACAGGAAAAAGCATAGCTGTTGGTTGTCGAACACCATCAATACTATATTTTATAACTGATTGTTAATTTGACTCATGCTCATGCTGCACCACACAGGAAACATGTCTGCAGTGCTTCACTCTACAGTACCTCTAATGCAGTGTTTCCCTTCACCTACAACATGGCATATTTCTCTGTCCATTCCCTTGCCATTCTATTATACCTGATAGAGCATGTTGTGTTAGACAAAACAGTTCTATTCACTTACAAACAGCGTTACAATATCCATGCGTTATTTGATGACTGAAAGTGTTACTTAAACCTTTTACTGTACTTCTGTGTTCACCATATTTAAATAAGAAAACTCTTAAATCCAATAAAACCCCATTTTAATACACTATATAATAATGACACGTACATGACATTTAACATATTAAAGAACTTGTGCATTACATGCACAGGATACATACTTCTCTGTATCTGTTTTATAGATTCGGGCGATCTCTGGCACAAGAGGATCATCTGGGTTGGGGTCACATAAGAGTGAGCAGATGGACAAGAGAACTACAAAAAAAAAACAGGATAGTGTGATTACAATGTTCTTAAAAACACATCTTTCAAGTGTTAGGACTTACTGTTCCTCTGTCAATACTGACCATCTTCAGTTAAAAGCAGAAGCCAAACACTTAATAACACTTAATGTTTTAATAATCTGTACGTACCTTTAGAAATAGTTAGTGCAGGTGACCACTGGGACCTGAGGATATCCAGACAGATGCTGCCATTACTGTTAATGTTGGGGTGATAGATTCTTGTTGTAAATGCAACCTAACAGAAACAAAGTTAATGTGAGACCAACACAAGACAACACAAGAGATATAGAAATGTTGAAGATCTCACCTTTGGTGGTTTAAAAGGGTAATCTGTTGGGAAGTGTATGGTTAGGAAGAAAACACCACCCTGATATGGACTTTCATTCTGTTTTTCCATGAAAATAATGACATTAAAAACATCTTTAGTACATTAACCATTTTATTTGTTTGGTAATATAATAATACCTCATTGTAACAGCATAACTTAACAACACCAGTGTGTTTATTTTACTCACAGGACCCATGATTGTTGCCTGCCAATGGAACACTGAGGGAGAGATTGCATGTAATTCAGCTTACAATAAACACATACAGCCAAATTCTGCAACACGCATAGAGTCTGGGACCTCACCATCATCTCCTACTGGACCCGCTGAACACTGTGCAGGTGGATCACGTGCCAAATCAGTCAGTTCCTGAGGAAAAGAGCCAGAAAGAGTTTATCAAACTAAAACATGTAGACTTCTTCACTCATGTTCTTACACAAAGCCATTTAAAAGATTAATAGAAGCCCCACAACCAATGAATGGTCAACAGTGGTGCTTGCCTCTTTTATCACTATAGTGAGAGCAAGATGAAACCGCAGATAGAATGTTTTGCAGCACAGTGTATTTATAGTTCCAGAGGGGTCATGAGGGAGAAGGGCTGGAACTCAACCTGAGCAAGACCATAGGCATGCCCAGCTCCACTGCCCACATTAAGAGCCCTGCGTTTATTTTTATTTTAACATGTCTGGTGAGTGGGAAGACACCTAAGATGTATTACATGACTCAAATCATTCTAGAGATTTCCATTGCTCAACAGGCAAACAGAGATTATGTTTTAAAGGTTTTACTTAACAATATTGCTACAATACGGTTTGAGATCATAACAAATCTAAATTAAACCTTGTAGTCATGACATGGAATTTAAAACAGTTCTAAAAAGAGAGTTTAAGGTCTAGTCAACAAGAATAAATATAGTTTAGTATTGCTTCTGTTTCAGTTTAGAGGAATGTTTAGAATTTACTGTCTAAAACCATTTCAATACACATTTTTGTATTGGGACAACGCAGCTTTACAGAAAATACATTTTAAAACAAACAGTTGAGACATAAGGAAAAAATAGAAATACAGAAAACAGGAAATTTTCTGAAAAAAACCTCAGACTGAGGATAACTCTTATTAATGATCATAATTATTGGGTGAGTATTTATGTAGTGCGTGCTATAGCATCTAATGCAAGTAAATATATGATACAAATAATATAAATATTATTTTAAAACAACATCTGTAACAAAGCTGTTGTTTTCCATAAATTATTGTTACCTGTCAAGCTCTTGGCTCACTCGGTGACAGTAGCCTGTGCAAATTGTACATGCGGCATTCGGACATACAATAGCAAATATTACGACGGTAACTTACATGATAGACAAAAAAACGAGCAACTAGCTTATTGCTTGTGTTAGCAATGAATACCATCACATGGGCTTATGAAGAATAACCCGATGGGTTCTGCTAACACGCTAGCTGAGAGCAAACAATATGGACATGAATCCTCGACACTCTAGACACATTTCTGATCGTTTATATTAAACTAGACCGCGCTTACCTTTTGGATTCGTTTAAGCGCCATCTTCCCACTGTGTGTAGTGGCTCTTCAATAACTAGCGCCTTGTCTTCTCTCTTTCTCAATATATGTGAGCTAACCTGAGAGCCAGCCAGCTACCTAGCTAAAAACTAACATTAAAATGCCTAGGCGCCCAAAACATTCAGTGTTTAAAAACGTAAATACAAAAATTATGTACCAGTCCAACGGGTAAATACAAAGAGGCTCTGATCCCCGCCGTGGACTATAAACCCTGCTATATACACACTTCTCTTTCAGTTTGTCTGAGCTGACAAGATGTCCGTAAGCTTGTTATTAGCCCCTTCTACCAGCTACTTCTAATTTTTTGATTAAATGGAAAATTAAAGCGTAATGTTGCAACGAGCGCCATCATGCGTGCTGGAGGATACGCAATTTTCTTGTTGATCTAATAGACTAATACCTCATCAAGTCATCAAAACAAAATAACTGACTAAACTACTAACTCTGACCTGCATTAAAGGTTTATTCAAGTAGGAAGTTGTGGTTTGCAGTGAATTTACAACACATGGATTAACCAATCATAACTAATGGAACTTAATAATAACTAATATTTACATATCAGAATTAACAATCAAGTTTTAACATTCAACACGTCCTTTGTTCTTCTGTTTGTTTACTATTTAATGGCTTCTAATGGGCCACAATGGTCACAAAATAGCTGGCCTGTTTAATATATTACTTCTGGTATTCTGTAAAGCTGTAAAGATGGTAATGTTGTGTGACACACATTTTCTGAAATCTGCAAGTGTTCGTAAGTTTTGATCAAAAAACTGCCTTCAAACGACAAGCTCAAAAGTTTAAATGAAACTGACAAGATTTTAACCACAGGGTTAAACAACTTGTGTCATTCAGTGTGGTTGTATAAACCTATTCCCTAAGAATACGCTACACTGGAATTCTGCTAAGTAATGTTTGTTTAGTGTACAGTGTACAGCTGTTTATTCATTCACTTTCCACAAATCAACAAAAATATAACTGAAAAAATAAGTCACCATGAACTGGACATCTTGATTGCATATATGTAATTTATGCTCAAACATAAGTACAATGTGAAAAAAAACAGAGGCACAGTCACAGAAAACTGACTTGCTTACCAAAACCAGTATATAAAATAATTCAAAAACAAGTAACACACAAACCAATTCAATGGAATCGAGTTAACTGCCCAAATGAATCTGTCAGTTACATTTCAAACAAAGTACTTCCACAGTTTGTTTCTAGTGCCCCTTTTTTTCACGGCTTTCACTGAATACAGACAATCTTATCAAGTATCCTGTCTGACATTTTATCAAATGTCAAGACATTTCTAAAGAAATGTCTATAATCTATTGCTGTTCAGGTGCTGTGATGTAATGACATTTTCCTCTGCAAATGTATGTCCCTTCTGCATCTCTGTCAGTCATTTGCAACCCTGTACCATTACGGCTTCCTGTGAGTGTCACTTTCTCACTTTCGCCGTGCTTTGCTGCCTCCTGAGGATGATTTCTGCCTGTCATAATCACAGTCTGTTTAACTGCCAGAACTCTCTCACTGCAAGTCTCACTGCTCTAGGTTTTCTCTGACAGAGCTTTTGTTCTCAGTCTGCTTCTTTGAGCTCCTCGGCCTCAACCACATAATCCCTGCATTTCTCCTGAGAGAAAGGCTCTGTGCTAATGAGTAGCTAGGATGCCCACACATTGGGAATCTCCATTTGCACCATAATGTAAGTTCTGAGGTCTCCCCTTGCCTCAATTCCTTTTGTTGGAGAATTTCTTTACAAACTAATCACACATCCTCTGTGCAGAGTGAACAACATCTCCCTGTGAGGCATGATCCACGTCCTAATGAGATTTAGTGTGCTCAGAGTGATGCTCCTGCTCTGACGGATAGGCGTGTTGCTTAGTTCACTGCTGTTGTTGCTGAGTTTGTTGTGCTAGGGCAATACCTGCAGCTGCCTTCTGATTGGCCAAGGAGGGTTTCATGGAGGAGGGGCACATGGGGCATGTCTCTTGCACATATAGCCACTACGTTTCAAAGTCATATAAGATACAACAAACGCTAAACCAAGTAGTGAGTATGGTCCAACACAGCATTCTGATACACTGTAAAACACATATAAAATACATTAAAAAACAACATGTACTGTCGTCAGATAATCTGCATATAGTTCAAGCTCAATCCCAATCATGCTGTTTTATAGATCATTTCATCATCTCATCTCTTTCCATTTTGAATTACAACCCACGTTGCTTGTAAAAAGTGCCCTACTGTTCACCTGGTAAGAATGTTGAGCAGAGGCCCCTGTTGGACAGCAGTAATAGTGCCAACATTGGTAATCAGTTGAACTCCAAAAAGCACAAACCAAAAGACATTAAACAAACCGGCACAGCAAAGCCATGCCAGAGAGACACTTCTGTACAGCTCTGTCTGTACAGCTCTGTACAGATTAGTCTATACAGCTCAGTCACCTACAGCAAGAACAGAGATATAAACAACAGAAAACTGTAATTCATAACCATGTACAGTGGCATAATGTGTTGGCATTTGTTTACCTCTATGTCCATTATCTCTCTGAAAGCTGCTCTGGCCAGTCTGTATGGTATAAACAGATGGGCAAGAAGGACAACAGCAACCTCAGCCCCGTGATCATCATGGAAATGGAGGAGAGAGTGAGTGACACAAAACACCCGTGCCAGAAGAGGGAGCAAGTGTGCTGAGAACATCCACACACGCCGAGTGTGCATGAGAAACGACTATACTGACTATAATCTGACCTGTACACACAAATAATGGGCAAATAAACCACAATTGGTCGCATTATCATGATCAAGCTAACCATGAACAAATATGCAAACATTTAACGTTGCATGGCAAGGCCCGTTTCTGATATACAGTTTCCCCCTAAACAAATTGACAACTATACCACACTTTAACTAGAAGTGTATTATATTCGATATATAAAAATCCTAGCATTTTGTTTGCTATTTTGCATGTAATGCCACGTAATTCATGCGTATAAGAGTGGCATAAGCGTCTGAATTATTTGTGGGACCACTGTAATGGTTATGTGAACTGTGTGTGTGTGTGTGTGTGTGTCTGTCACATCATGACATTGATATAATTTACATTCAGTTTGTTCCTGTTTAAGACTTCTTTAAATTCCTCAGTTAGGTCAGTCAGTCAGTACATTTGATCTGAAAATGTGAAAGAAGAGAAAATTGCTTGTTTTTCAAATTATACATTATAAAGTGCATTTATAGTTACTAGACACTATAGTTGTCAAACGGCGAAAATACTTAATGACTATTAAGTATTTAGATTTATATTTAAACGTAGTCAAATATGATTTTAATGATGCTTTAAAGCTACTGCAGAACATCCGTTCTTGTTGTTAGTTATTTTAGTTTTAGCCTTATGTGTGAATTTTTCAAAGACCACCTCGGCTGTTTGTTTTAGCAGATCGCAGGTGTAAGTCTCCACAAAACAACACAATTCAGTCCTGGCATTACTAAACAGATCTGACAGCTGTAACGACCGCATACAGCCTGGAAACTCACTGAACTGCATCATAAAATAGTTCCGCTTCCTGCTTTGTTCCGCCGTCTGTTATAATGGAAACATACTTCACTCATCATTGCCATCTTCTGAGTTGGAGGACGAAACTGTATTTTATTAGGTCATGTGAGACAAACCTGTTAGGGTTCTGTGTTAGAATACAGTCTGAAACATTTTGAAGTTTAACCTAAAACACAATACGAATTTTTATCTTCTGATAATATTTCTTTAAAATTAAAACTTCATTTTGTACACTTTTGTCTGCACAATTTGTGTACACAGTTGTCTTCACACTTGTACTGCTTATGATAATCATAAAAACAAACAAAACAACAAAAGTAATATTGATAAAATATAAATAAACTATGAAATAAATAAACAATAACAACATTATAGCAATAACCGAACTAACAGCGTGTATAAAAAGTGTGTAACAAGTTAACTACGAACAGACACTTTACAGTAAAAGATGCAAGGTCCACTTCTGCTAGTTTCACCTTTTATCTTTTTCTTTTTAGTCATATGTCTAAACTGGGACGTTTGTTTTTACAAACCAGCAATCTCTATACAAAAGATTTCAGATGGTGGAGTAACATTAACATTGACCCTGGATAACCTTGAGTAAAGCAGAACACAGTTTAGAATTGTAACTACTAAACTACAGTGCAGGTAAAAAGGACTGGGTGCTATAAAGGTCTGAGGGGAGAGGAAATGGGCTCAGTGACCTTTGTAGCCAATTTCCCCTGTGTTCAAACAGCAGCATGAAAGCCAGGTCTGTTTCTGAAGTCTGTGTAAAATGTCAATTGCAACTTATCTCACCAGTAGAAAGATTTGCTCTGAAAGTAGATTCTCTATTCTCAGCCTTATTATGAGTTAGTTTATATCTGTTTTTAGAAATAAAATGTCTATATTATATAATGACAATTTCAGAACAAATAATGAAAAGAGGATTTTATTTTACTTTAATTTCCATCCAGAATTTATTTTGTGTCTATTTGCTTGGTATGTATGGAAAACAGACACTTCTAAGTAAAATTATCTCACTGGTATAGCCCACAGTTTCCATAAACAATCTATCTATACAATCTAATGATGATGAAAGTGTAATAAATATGTGTTTAGGACCATAAGACATGAATAAACTATTTCCATTATCATAATATTATTCCATTAAACCTGGTTTCCTTTACACACAACAATAATCCCCACACAGTTTAAATACTGAGCCATCGATGAAACTAACTGTTTTAGTAAGCAGGGTGCGAAAGCGTTTAGTGACTTCATTTTACAGTAAGCGATATATGGAAGTCGTGTGGGGAGTGGAACAACTGTATTCATGGTTTTAACATCACACCTCATTATGATGCAACATACATGTATCAATCAGCAGAAAATTCCACATAACAACTTCTGTTTTTGTCTAAGACCTTAGTACATGTAAACATGACTTTGCAAGCACATGTGAGATTTCCATTTCCCTTACGGAAACACAAACTCTCAACACTGGGCTAGTTTCTCTCATTCTCTCTGCTATGACACTGTTGTTGTCATGAAATGGCTGTTTTGCAATAAGGGGAATTCCTGATTCCAACACTGACAAGCACTTTTTTTCTCCATCTCCCCTTTTCCTTTTTTTGTTTTATGGGAACTGAGGGCTGAGCCAGTGAGAAGTTTTTCCTCAGAAGTGCTTTGTATTGATTCATTATGAGGGGGCGGGACACTCCCTCCCACTGCTTCCTTCTTACTGGGAAGTGATTGCAAGCTTACGGTACTGAAAGAGCATGAGGGAGTGAGTGTGTGTTAGAGAGAGAGAGAGGGAGACAGAGACAGAGAGAGGGTGACAGAGACAGAGGTATTTAAGTTGAGACCATTTAGAAGTCATATATGTAATGACAAATGAGGATTGTGGATTTTGAAGCAACAGCTTGATCCATGATAGCACTGTCATAGCACAAGAGCATGAGATAGGAGACGGATCGTGGCTGGCTGGGTTAAGAATTACTTTTTCATTATCAGGTAAGTATTGAATGTCTGAATATATATTTATTGGTTAAATATCTTTAACCAATCTTAATTTTCTAAATTTTACAAAATAACACAGGTAAGTAAAAAAATAGTTTTTCTGTCCTTGTCCAAATGCTTGTATTGTTTTTAGATTTTTAGTCACAACTACATATACATGTAGTTTTTGTATTAGAACTAAATATGACACATGTAGTTAAATAAAATTGGAACCCTGGAGGAAATAATAAATATTTTGGTACTTCAGAGGGGATTTCCAACTGTGCACCCATCAGGGCAGTTTGACTGGTTCAGTGTTAATTAATGGAATGAGAGGGTTTCCTGAAAGTGCTCAGGTGTGGCAGGTACTTGACTCAGGACATGAACTGCTTTTTCTCAGCAGTTCAGTAATGATCAAACATTAAACAAATATGTGATGGCGATAACATTGAAACAAATGTGAGGTATATTACGTCACTGGCCCTTTGGCCGTCATAGAGGCTGTGTATTTATAATCTGTGTTTCTCAGGTTCAAGGAAAAAATACAAAAAAAACAAAAGCGTAGTGGTGGGAATCTTGAACTTTGAATTGTTGATACTAGGATCTGAGCTTTAGGGATGTTTATTCCAGGTTTGTTGTTTCTATGTTGTTTCTTCTTCCTATCTCTGTTTTGTTTTCCAAAATATGGGGGAAAAATAGTTAGAAAAAGAATAAAACACACCACATTTCTTTATTGTTATAATACTGCATTTTTTGTTTATTTAGTAAATTATATGTTTGAGCACTCAGCCCTGAGAACTGAATTCCATAGATGGGGTTTATAAAGAATTCATCTATGGGCTCAGTTCTTCTGGCATTGTGTTTCTTGTCTACCTTCTCTAAAAAGAAGAAAAATGTTGCTTAATAGTAATCAAATGTTTGTTTGCCGTATACTGTTGAATAAAAAACATTTGAGTAAAATGTGAAATTTATAATACCTGTCAGTATTTTGACACTTGTGTATGTTTAATGTGCTATACAATAAATTTTTGATGAATGGAATTGCAAATCTCCTTTCTGTGCTTCTCCCTCTTTTCTAAGTATAGAATAATTTGTGAGTGTGAGTCTGAATGTGGGTGTGCTTATCAAATGACCAAAGTCTTTTTAGTACTTCCTTGATTCTTCTGTCAAAGCAATTTTCAGTAACACATGTAAGATTCTACATACGGGCACTAATAAAAACATTGACTTTGG
>JBAJNP010013951.1:0-11516 GCA_036877545.1 Yasuhikotakia modesta | reverse complement strand
TGTGAGTGTGTGTGTGTGTGTGAGTGTGTGTGTGTGTTGTCAGTGAGTCATTGTTCATGGCAGGATTATGTTCAGATCTCACTGGATACATTCGGTTCAGTTCATCTTGTCCTTCATAATTCAAACATATAGAATCAGCTGCTGTGCTCTAATACCTGCGCTGCTCAATACTGAAGATACAATATAGAAAAAATATTTACAAAGAAAAGAAAAATCTGTAGTGGTTTTTCACAGCGGAACATGAGGAGAGATTTTTATACACAATATAATTACCCTGACGTGGATTTGGAAGATTTTTGTCACCTCTTATAAGTCAGTCAGCCATCAACCATGGGTTGTGTTTTAATCTTCTGTGTTTGTGATATTTGTGCTCATGTTTCCAGCAAACTGTCCGATTATTCTTCATTTGTCATCATTAGAGAATTACTCTGCATGTGCAGTATTTACAGGAGAGTGTTAAAACATTCACTAGATTGTTCTGACAGTTTGATCTCAGAACGTTTGATCAGAGGAAATGTTCATCTCCTTCCACAGGAAGCAGAGACCCCCCGCAGCGTTCTAGAGGAGATCGGACTTACATAATCCCCCCGAGATGACTTTACCCACCCCACACCCACTTAAAGATGTAGCAAACACACACACGCACGCCATGCGTTTGTACAGCGAACCCTGGAATATTTATCAGACTGTAAGTCTGTTCCTCCTGTGCTGATTTATTGTGTAATCATCATATACAACAAACACAGAAATCTGATGGAATTTAAAAGTTTAATTTAGGAGCATATTGTTAAGACCCTTTAAATAACTCTTAAATGACAGCTCAGTCAGTTTTTCAGTACAGAACCTAAAAATAGAAATGTTTAGTTTTGATTCTAACACACAGATCACATTGAAATGTTAAGTGCTGTTCATCAGAACATCAACACTAAACGTCAACACTACCTCAATGCTCAGAAGTCTCAGAGATATTCAATATAATTTGGCCTAGAAACACATCAGATATACAGAAAACCAAACAAAAGAAAGACAAGTGAAAGAAAGTTCATTCACAAAACCAAAGAGTTTAACTTCTTTTTTGAGATTGTTGTGTGAGGAGGTGAACGACAGCGACTGGGTCACAATGTGTTTAATACTGAAGAGATCTTCTAGACTGTCTGCTATAGCCAGTTTTCTCTTGCAGGTCAAAAGTCTGTCATGAAGGAGTGAGTTAGTTAAATGTTCTAGTTAGTTAATCTGGGGACGTGTGAAGCTCTGTGACTGTATACAGTACAGCCTGGACAGAGCTAGATATGTGGATGTTTCCTTATTGTGTGCAGTAGGTGTGGAGGTTCAGTACAGTAATGTGAGGACAGGTGAACTTACCTTGAATTTGTTTCTGACTCAACACTGGATTCACTTCACAGACATGAACAAGCTCATTAATAATCCACCATGTTAAGCAGTCAGACACAATCTTTCAGTTGTAATCTGTCAGTATTGTTAATAGATAATGTGCTGTTATTGTGCATGTTGTGTTTGAGAACAGTGTGTGTATGGATGTGTAGCTGCTGTAGCGTTTAGGCTGTTAATCTTCAGTACCGTCATGTGATGTTGTGGCAGCCAGTGTACAGAATCATTCATGTTTTTCTGTCATTAACTGAAGTTTAAGATAAATGGCCATCTAGATCTGAAGAGACGCTGTGTGTTGTTGTCAGACTAGAATCAACAGTGTTTGTTAAAATGAAATAAACTGGTTTACAGCTGCTTATAAGTGGTGTACTGTTTTATTTCACTGTCATTAAAAGAATGGTTTAAACTGTTTAAAATGATGTCCACTACAATAACCGTAACTGAGATGAGATCAGGTCACATGACCAGCTGAAAACAATTATCCTGCATTGCATTGTGGGATAATCTGTGTTTTCCATAATACACAAACTGTGTCCTGCAAATGCAGGTAGGCTGTGTGTAAAATATCAGACTGCTTGTGATGTTTGCCCTGTATTATGTCTGTATAATGGTGGATGACTTTAGGTTGTGGAGTAAATGAACAGTAATATTACATTTGGCAGTAAGTGTTTGGTTTTGTGTAAAGACATACTGTGATTTGGCCACTGATGATTAATATGTAAAAGTGTCCAGATCGCCCTCTGTTGGGCACAGCTGTGACTGTTGTGTCTGTGAGTGTCCCTTACAAAACACACTGTGTTCTAGTCTCGGCGTTTTCAGTGCTTAATAATGTTCATTTTAATACCTCTTACTGCTTATCTACACAATACAATTCAAGCTCCCTTCAGTCAGAGCAGGAATATTGTTTATCGTTTGCTCTGGTAAAGCCACCTGCTGTTTGCTCCTTCGTTTATTTAGCTGCTTTACCAGATACTGTAGTGATACAACTTATCAGTACATGTGTTCCTTTAAATGGAACCCACAAACTCAACTACCTCAGTCCAGCAGAAACACCATCGCCTCAGTCCAGCAGAAACACCATCGCCTCAGTCCAGCAGAAACACCATCACCTCAGTCCAGCAGAAACACCATCGCCTCAGTCCAGCAGAAACACCATCGCCTCAGTCCAGCAGAAACACCATCGCCTCAGTCCAGCAGAAACACCATCGCCTCAGTCCAGCAGAAACACCATCACCTCAGTCCAGCAGAAACACCATCACCTCAGTCCAGCAGAAACACCATCACCTCAGTCCAGCAGAAACACCATCACCTCAGTCCAGCAGAAACACCATCGCCTCAGTCCAGCAGAAACACCATCACCTCAGTCTGTATGTAATTAAACAGGTAAATTGACTTTTTTCATGAGAATGTTTTTCTACAGTGTGGACAGATGGGAGCTGATATATAATATTGTATGATATGCAATAAATCTCTGTTGTCATATATATCTCATCACAAGTAGGTTTTAGTTTAGTTTCAATTGAAGAGGGATGAAAACTGTATTTTTATGACAGCTCTAGTGATTCAAAGCAACTTAAATGAAAACCTGAATTGCGTGACATTATTAACTGTGACTGATGTTGGCGTGTCTGATGTCGTGTAAGATCTGGCGAGACGTCTGAGATCTGAGATATTCAGCTTCATTTTTCTTCTCCTGATTCATCTGCAGGGTCAGTTTTGTCAGCTTCTGTTCTCCACATCAGACTGCAGGAGTCTCAGCTCTGCTGAGGTGTGGATCTCCTTAAGACATTAATTGCATCTTTAAAGAGGTTTGTTGATTTAATAGTTATTTAATTGTTTTAAATTTTCTTGTGAGTCAATTGGGTTGTGGACAGGCGTGTGTTTGACCAGACAGCAGATGTCATTTAATTGTCCTTACTCAGTGAATCCAGTGTCTAGTTGTTACAAATGAAAAATCAGCTTGTCAGATACATGAATTATGAAAAGCAGTGCACTACCATACTGTATAATTCATGTGATTATGTTTTTAACAAGGACAGTTCAAAGTGAATGTCCAAAAATGAAAGCTTGTTTAACAGTAGAATAGATTTTTTTACACCATTGCTGAAGAAACTGTATTTTAAATTTCAAAAGGTATTTTAAAGTTTCGACCAGATTCAAAGCAAGATTCAAACATTGAGAGTAAGTGCAAATGTCACAGAAATGCCTTGCAGTGTTGATTTCAAATGTTAAATGTGAAGTGGTGCTATTTGAGCACAATTCTGACACCTCCACAATAAGAGTTTCTTTCTGACGTTTGAAAAACGTTCGGCCGCTTTGACCCCATGACAATGGCAGAAAAAGAAACAAAAAACGAGTTGACAGGTGATTTGTAACTGAAGGATATAAGGGTGTTTGGAGGAGGTTTATCTGAACACATAGTGACTCACAGTCTTGGCATCTTCATCACATGACATTAGACACAAAAATAACACTAAAGTATTTCTCATAATGATGTCCATCTTTACACTCACAAAGCCATCAAAACAATGGCCATCTGATTAAGCTTTTATGCTTAAAATTACATGTTAAATGTTTAGATTTTACATAATATTAATGTATTTGAATTTAATTGCCCAGGAGGTACCATTATTCAACTCATGAAAGCATTTACTGACTACAGATCTGCGGTCTGACAACACATCCCTCTCTCTCTCTCTCTCGTTCTCTGTGTTTGACATGTAACAGGTCCATCTACATTAATGTGAGTTATGTAAGATAGATGGCTTTGTTTTGAATGTTTGTATGCTTATATTTTAACAGTTTGTTTACGGTTAGAAACATTAGAAATGCGTTCTACTAATAGTCCTGCCATTTATGTCATTCAATACAAACACATTTAAATGCAGAGTCCTAACTACAGCTACTAATTTGTATTAATAATAGCTCCATACAGACCCACATTTGTGTCTGTGCACACAGCTTTCATTCAAATATTCATTTAGCATTATTCCTGAATGGCTTTGGAAGATGGTCAATGTTCTCATTCATAATGATTTCTGTTCTCTGAAACACTCTGCAGACAGCGTCTGAAACACTGACAGGTGCGTCCTGATATAATTCCACCTTCTCATGTGCATGAATCTAACCTGAATGAATGTTTCTCATCTTTGTTTCTGACACACATTGTGTCACTTGTGGAGGTGGGGCAGGTCACAGGTAAATAAAAGCAGCTTCTTCACACTGACAGCGTTAAACACGAGGCTTCAGCGAGGCGTCCGCTCACCTGAACCTCACCTGAACCTCACCTGAACCTCACCTGACCCTCACCTGAACCTCACCTGAACCTCACCTGAACCTCACCTGACCCTCACCTGAACCTCACCTGACCGTCTGAAAAGTCAAAGAGACACCAAGCCATCTCAGAGAAACAGGTAAAGCTTAAATCAAGTCACTAACAAAAGCTTTGTGTTCATTCCCAGCATTAAATTAACACAATTTTTTTTTTGTTTTTTTTCACTAAGTTTTAGTGTTTAGGCCTAATGACAATTTTCAAACAATAATAAATATTAGGACTTAGTAGAAAAGTTAACTATTAACTAAGATGAATTAAATTACACACATATCATTTAGCTTTGATGAATATATTCTGGTACATGTTTTACATTTGAATGTATACTGCACTTGTGTTCAGTGCAGTGGTTTTTATTACAAGCTCTGAATGAAGTAATGATTTTTAACTGAAGCAGTTATTAATGTCTGAGTGTTGCCTTTGTCATGAATTCTTTATAGACAGAATGATGGATGAATGTTAAATGTGGGAGGTGACAGGGCTAGAGAATCAAGAATGTCTTGATAGTAATTTGATAATTATCTACTTAAGATGTTCAGACGTTTAGATCACACTACAGTCTGAGGACAGACTGACGGCTCGCACACACACACACACACACTCATGTATTGCTGTTTTTCTGAAAATATAAAGGCATACAATCTGAAAGTACGGTAGTGTTATGTTGTTAAAGATGTCGATTACAGCCCTGTAATCTTGAGAAGTTTCATTCTGAGATGGTTTCTCTCACTAGCCGCTGTAACTCACTTATTAACCTGAAGTTTACAGCTCAGGTTTGTGCTCAGGTTTGGCTGATGCATATATACATAGTGCTTACACAAAAGATATTATAATATAAATGTTTAAAATGTGGTGGGTTTACTCTTAAAAGACTTTTTCACAGCCCTTAACTTTACCTTCTGCTTTTAATACTGTGCTGATAGAAATGTCCAACTCTACTGGAGCTCCTGGGAGCAGTGCGTCTGCATCTGCGTCTGCGTCCGCGTCCGGAGCAGCTGGGGCTGTAGCTGCAGGTGGGAATAAAGATGTCTGCGGTCTAGTGCAGCTCATTTGCATTTAATGACGCTGTCATCTCTGGCAGAACAGCATTTAGTGAGCAAATGAGATTTAAATGAGAATATAAGAAGCTGTCCTGTTTTCTGCTCACAGGCTGTCAGTTACATCTGTTCTGTTCCACACAGGAAAGAAAGTCCTGCTGGTTTATAGATGAATTATTATTTTTAGCTTTGAACAACTGAATAATCTTCTCACTGTGTTCTAGCAAAGCAGGATTTAAGTTACTGACAGAACATTTATTCTGTATTGCCAGAGTAGAAACTCAAACTCAACACTCAGTGTGACTCCAATTTTTATTTGTACCTTTTGATTTACAGCAAATGTTGCTTTATGTGAATAATTCTGTGGTTTGACTGTCTGTGATCATTTTTTCTCTAAGACTCTCTTCTGACGGTTCGTTCCATGGATCTCCTGGGCTCTAAAGGCGGGCAGAACCGGCGAGAGCACCACACAGACGGTTACGCTAGTGACAAGCTGATTGTCCGCAGAGGGCAGACCTTTCACATGTGGCTTGACCTCTCACGACCTTTTAACCCTAAATCAGACAGACTGCAGCTGGACCTGAGCTTAGGTCAGTGAGTGGCCAGTTTATTTTAAACTTCCTTCTGTGGAGTTCATTGTAAGTAAAACTGTACAGTCTGTACAATTGTTCGTCAAAGCAGAGCGATGTTCCAACAGAAGCAGAAATGCCACTTTACCTTTACAATGACTCCACCACACAACACCTCAGACATCTGCTGCTGTTTAATATTACCTGTTTAATATGTGTGTTTTTACTCCTCTCATGTGAACTGAAACCTCACAATTGAAGTTCTGATGCAGAATCAGAAACGGACAAATACATTTTTTCATTTTTAACCAGCACAATTATTTTTTGTTGGGTTTGTGACAGAATTAGTAAATTGAAAAAAGTTGTTTGCCGTTAAAGCCGTTTTGTGACAGAGTGAAAGATAATAAAACATTCCAGCGGTTAAAACTGGTTAACACTTTGTTTATCCAGGCAGAAGAATCTTTCATTCATTCCAGAGTCTGGTTGTTGAAGGGTTTGAAGAATGTAATGTTTGGATTTGAGCCAGAATCATTATAATGATATTTAATCCGGGATAATCCGCCACTCCTAAATTATTTATACTTAGAAGAATTACAGCCGCGTCACTGACATGTGATTTGATTTTCCAAAATGCAATAAAGCGAAATATTCTGAGTTGTAATTAGTTATTATTATTAGATTGGTCTGATCTTTTATCTAATACCTATTTAAAAACCCTATTTTCATTATTTGTCCTTTTTTCAGAGATGACACACTCCTCCGTTAAAACTGAGTCTATCAGGTTCTGCTTTTATTTCTAACACACATCTGTGATTTCTGTATGTCACAGATTACATGTTCATCAATATGAGAGGGACACGCATCACTGTTCCGTTAGTGGATGAACTGGAAGATGGTCGCTGGGAGATGAAAATTGTGGAGCAGAAAGACACCAAAATTCGATTGGCCGTCAACACTCTGCCAAGCGCTTCTATTGGACAATACAAGGTTTCTGTGGTAACATTCTCTCCAAAGGGTGGACTGGTTTTCCCATACGCCCAGAAGAATGAATTCTACATGCTCTTCAACCCCTGGTGTGAAGGTCTGAAAAACAAACAACAAATTTCTCTTTCTTCAGTAAAATGACATGAAATGATCTCTAAATCTCTCTCTTTCAGATGACCCTGTTTACCTGGATAACGAGTCTGAGAGGCAAGAATATGTTCTGAATACCATGGGCAGAATGTATTACGGAACCGAGCAACAAATTGGAACCAGAACATGGAACTTTGCCCAGGTAGAGAAACATTTTATATAGACACATTTTCTCAGCTGCTTTAGTTCTGAAAACATTTTTCCAGTTTTTCTGTAGCATTTTTTCCTAAAGATATGAAAGGATCAAACCTGTCATTAATAAACGTCATAATTTCTTTTACACATTTACATGTAGGCATTAGCAGACGCTTTTGTCCAAAGCCACAAACAAAGAAATGATAAATGACTAAACATAACTCACTTTCCTTTCAGATTTCATGGAATTAAAGAGAAGATAAATTGTTCATGTAATAACTGTGATGTTTTATTCAGATAAAACAAAGTTTGAGAGTGCACAGAGACCAGGACTCAGATCTGTGCAATATAACCTGTTATACATTTACAGCTAACATTCAAACTGTTTTTGTGTCAGTTTGAACAGGACATTCTAGAAGCTTCTCTGTTTGTGTTGGAGAGAAATCGTGTGTCTGTCACAGCGTGGGGAGACCCAGTGATTGTGTGCAGAATTATATCTGCTGTGGTCAGTCACATTTACGTTCAAACACATAAACATTTTACAGTGACGTAAAGCACACAAACAGAAGTGATGCTACATAAATATGTTAGCTGTATTAAAATAGTGAAAATATTTCACCTCCTCACTGTGATAGGTGAACGCCAATGATGACCGTGGTGTACTGGAAGGTAATTGGTCAGACAGCTATGAGGGCGGGACCGCCCCCACAGCCTGGAGTGGCAGTGGAGACATTTTGAGACAATACTACAAAAGTTCAGGAAAGAGTGTCAAATTCGCTCATTGCTGGGTCTTTGCTGGAGTCACCAACTCAGGTGAGCGATTTATCAGTTGTTAGGAACCATCAACAACACACAAAACTACTGGACGATTAGCCAGCCAATCAGATCCAACCCCTTTTACCATTTCAATGCCAACTCACCGTACACTAATGAGTTCTAGTTGTATTTTCTGATATGTATTTCTGTCTGTCTCTCTCAGTGTTGAGATGTCTTGGCATTCCTACCCGCTGTGTGACCAACTTTAGCTCCGCCCACGACACAGATTTGTCCATGACTACAGACATTTATATCGATGACAAACTGGAGATCATTAAAGATCAAACCAGCGATTCTGTCTGGTAAAACTTCATGTGATTGTTAAAGAGCTTTAGGAAGTGGAAGTGATTTTTGCAAAAGAAAGTAAAAATACTTTCTAAAAATACTAAAAATAAAACACTGTCAACACTCTCTTCTTTTAAACACCTCAACACCTCCTTTTACAGGAACTTTCACGTTTGGAACGAGGGCTGGATGTCTCGTCCGGATCTTCCTGCAGGTCACGGGGGATGGCAGGTGGTGGATGCGACCCCTCAGGAGTCCAGTCAGGGTCTGTACCGCTGCGGTCCGACCTCAGTCACTGCGGTCCGCAATGGGCAGGTCTACATGAATTATGACACGCTGTTTGTCTTCGCTGAAGTGAGTCTCGTCCTCTGTGTCCTCCCTCACGTTTAACACCACTGCTCACTTTAAACTTCAAAATCTGTCTTTTTGTCTTTGACAAGCCAACATTCAAAGCTTGTTTTGTTTTAGTGGAAGTCTCTGACAAGCTCTATTTGTTAAGCAATATGACGTGTTTGTGTCTGCAGGTAGTTAGTAAATAAGATACTGGCTTTTGCCAAGTCTGAACACACTGCGGCCATCTTTGCAATGTCTCTAGGCAGCTATTTCAGTCAAATTGATCTATTTAAATGGAAGAAGACAGATATATTATCACAGATGTCTGTTTAAAGACACAATAAAACAATATATTTTCCTCCTGACATCAGCTGTACCATTAAAGTGTTTTTAAGCTCAAATTGCGCTATGAAAAGCTGTTTTGTGTGGTGACTGATGATTGGTTGATTCTGCTAGAAGGAGGGAGTTGGTTTGTTAGATCAGATATATTGAGTGATGCCCTTTCCCCCATTTAAATGACTAGATCTGTAGCATCTTGTTAATTCTATAATCTTTGGTTTTGAACAGTATTGCAACAGTTTCATTTATTAACGTTTATGTTTCAGGTGAACAGTGACAAAATATTCTGGCAGAAAAAACCTGACGGAAGTTTAACTCAGGTCCATGTGGAGAAGAATTCCATTGGCCAGCGTATCAGCACCAAAGCTGTGGGTTCAGACTCGCGGGTGGAAATCACACACCTCTACAAACACCCAGAGGGTAACGAAACACCATGTAGACATAAACCGCACATACATCTGTTTTTCCAGTCTGATTGTCTGACTGTCACATTTCAGGTTCGGAGGCGGAGCGCATGGCTGTTGAAACGGCCAGTCGTTACAGCTCTAAGCCAACGCTGTACCCCTTCCCTACAGCCAATGACGTCACCATTGAAATCACAATGGAGGGGACGGGGCCTCGTATTGGTGCTGATGCCAGACTGAACCTGGTTCTAAAGAACAAGAGCTCAGTGCAGCGTACCACCACACTTCAGTGTGAGGTGCAGGTCATGTACTACACTGGAGTTCTGAAAGCCACGCTGAGGAAGGAACAGATTCCTGTGAACCTCAAGCCTCAAGAGGGTGAGGAACGTTCATTAATGCGATACTGCAACACAACCTCACTCTTGTGATGTGAACTTGTTGGTGTCTTTTGTGTGATTAGTGTTTTTTAGTGAGATCATAAAATTACAACGATAACATATTTTTAACAGAGTACAATTTTTATATATAAAATATTATAATAATTTAATACCCATATAATGTTTTAAATAATTAAATGTTTCAAGCGTTTGTTTTGGGTCACTCATTCACAAAGTGTGTAAACAGACTGTAAAGAAAACCAAAATGATTGTGGTCTACACCAACATACATCTGGATAAACATTGTGTGTGTTAGAAATATACTGACACTTCTCTGCAACACATCTGTATGTCTGACTGGAGTTTGTGTCTGATGCTCTTCAGTCAAGCTGATTCCGTGGGTCCTGCAGTACAGTGAATACATGAACCAGCTGGTGGACCAGGGGGCTCTGATGCTGACAGTCATTGGACGGGTCAGTCAGACCAAACAGATTCTGGCCACTCAGTTGAACTTCAGGCTGAGAACACCAGATCTCATCATCACTGTGAGTCGCTCATATCAAATCAGTCAGTGCTTCAGACTTCATCACAACAAACTCTACATTGATAAATTGTGGGTCACTCAGAACATCTCCAGATCTGAGCGTAACAAATGGATCCTGACAATTATTGGACTTCAGTAAATGATTGTTTGTGTGATGGTGTTTTTCTGCTTCAGCCTGTAGGAGACGCTGTGGTGGGTAAAGAACTGACGATGAAGATCACGTTTCAGAATCCACTGCAGCAGGTCTTGAGGAACGTCTTGTTCAGGAT
Source organism: Yasuhikotakia modesta (assembly GCA_036877545.1). Lineage (NCBI taxonomy): Eukaryota > Metazoa > Chordata > Actinopteri > Cypriniformes > Botiidae > Yasuhikotakia > Yasuhikotakia modesta. The sequence continues at coordinate 554 of JBAJNP010013951.1, read as the reverse complement.
GGAGGGGTTGGGAATGCAGGGCGTCAGGAAGATCACGTACGGGTGAGACCTGCGCTTTAACTCTTCATCTCTCATTTCACATCTGTATAATAGTATTAAAGGTTGTTTCTCTTTCTGTCTGTCAGTAATATTGACAAGCTTGCCACTGTCACTCTGATGGAGAAGTTTGTTCCCACATCCTCCGGCAAACAGAAGTTTCTGGCAACGATGGACTGCCGTCAGCTGACTCAGGTCCATGGAGTCGCTGATATTGTAGTGAAACAACAGTAAAAATAAACTAGAATTTTATTCTCTCTGTTCTTCTCTAACCTTATTGAAGAATAAACAGAAATGTTTTCATGTAAGCAATAAAAAGTTGCATTATTAAATTCTGTTTGTCTGTTATGTTTTATATGTGGATTAATAATTCAATAAGCCCCCCTGCCAATTAAAAATAATAATGTTAATAATGTTCATTCTCACACAAATAATAATAATAATGTTCACTCTCACACAAATAATAACAATAATAATAATAATAATAATAATAATGTTCACTCTCACACAAATAATAA
>JBAJNP010013950.1:0-11516 GCA_036877545.1 Yasuhikotakia modesta | reverse complement strand
CACACACACACACACACACACAGCTGTCTCGCACACACACACACAGCTGTCTCGCACATACACACACAGCTGTCTCGCACATACACACACCCATGGCTGTCTCGCACATACACACACATACAACTGTCTCACACACACAGCTGTCTCGCACATAAAGACACATGGCTTTCTCGCACATACACACACATACAGCTGTCTCGCACATACATGCATGCACAACCACTGGATGAACCTGACAGATGCTGCCCTGCATTCTGTTGTGACTTCAGTATCCTGAGAGAGGAAGCCCTGCAGAAGCATCTACAATCATCTTAAACATCAAACATTTGATCTAAGAACCCCCAAGAGAATATTGAGAAAAAGTTTCTCAGAGCAGATCGGGAGCTGTAGTCTATAAACGACTAACATTACCAGATACATTACCAAAACTGGACAAGATTAATGCCCTGGACCTGTTTTTCTAAGATTCTTGGGAGAGAAAAATAATGTTCAAACCTCCTGGAGAATTCTGCAGTCTGAGGCAAAAATCACACATGGAGGACCCAATTAACAGATCCCTAACAGAATTAAATGCCTAAAGGAGCGCATTTAATTTAGGTCAAATCATGTGATTTCATGAAAGTGTTATGGACATAAAATCCAAACATTTACATCAGAAAGATGAATGTAGTCTCTGAGTTTGGCGTTGTTCAGCATTACAGCTGGTGTAGATGATGGTGGATGAAGGATTGTGTCTCTATTGAAGAAACGCTTTCACACAATCCTTTTTATATAATTGCTAGATCGCCTTTAATTCATTAAACATAGAACTGAAATAAAGGTCACAGTAAACAGGCCCTAAAAACAACTATTTGTGCCACATGATAGAATCTGGTTGGCAGTGAAGACACTCTCCTAACCTTTGATGGGGCTCATGAAAACAAATGGACACTTACACTTCAATGCAAAGGTCCCATAAATAAAATCACCAATGGGCACAGGGCTCCAATTATAATTGAGGTCTGTAATGCGGGCCACTGCAAGTATCGCTCGGGGGAAGGCTGTGATCTTCCAATAAACATCTAACTGTGTAACATGTCGATGAAATTGTTTGGGAAATGTAGCTAATTTGGAGCTCTTTGGTGGCAGAAAGACTGGACGCCGCTGAGAACAGCGCTGGCAGAAACGCAGCCATTAGGCGTAACGAGCGGCTCGCATTTGATTTTCAAGCTTGTGCCATGCTGGCTTAAAAAGCATTTTAATGAGAGCAGCGCTTAAGAACAAAAAGGCAAACGGGCACAACTGAGTTCCCCCCTCCCCACCAATGCACACACATAATCACAGCACAATTAAGTAAGTGATTACAGCCCTCCACGGTGTCATCACTGCTCCTCTGCAGCACCTGTTTGCATCTGTGCAGGCGCTCCCACCTCTAAACACCACAACTTTCACTGTTCTCATTATTTGCACACATTTGTGTGATTGTACTGGCATATTTTAATAGGAAATTTCTGCCGTCCATCCCTCTGAGGTTTGATCATCACCTCCTGAACAGTTTTAGGAGTTCTTCATGATCCTCTGCTGCAGCACTGCTCAGCAGCAACATGACATTCAATCATGTGTACAGCAGAGGTTAACGGTCAATGTGTTTTATTCCTTACATTAAATAATACACAGTGTTTGGAGTTTGAGAGTATAAATCACTGTCAACTTTCATTGTTTCCTAATTTGTGTTTCACAGAAAGAAAATCACAGGTTTGAAACAACCAGTAAATTATAACAGAGTTTTAGCTTTACAGGTTTTTGTCACTTAAATTCTGCTTCTGCCAAAACAACACATCAGAGACAAAAGCAGGAGGAGAAGAAATGTCACAATGTTGACAAGCTTGTGTCTCTGAGAGTTCTGCAGTGTTTCAGGTCTGAAGGACACAGACAGCAGCAGTGCCTCAGCTCTGGTCAGGCCTGTTTCACCTGCTGATTCACTGGGGTTTATTTATAGGGCTTGAGTGGTATGGCAGAGAATGGGGGCAACTCAAGGCTGCAGACCTGATATCAGCGTCCTGCATAATTTACTGCAGCAGCTTTACCTGCTTTATCCAGGAGCAGGTCATCATCATGCAAACCTTCACAAAAACAGGATGGTTAAACTTATTCTGTATTTATAAATGAGCGGAACAGACCAATATTTGTATTATTATTATAAGTAGTAGAAGTAGCATCACTATTACTCTCTGCTGCACAATGCTGCTGCTTTGTGCTCGGGGTTTGTTTGTTTTTAGGCCGTACTACATTTTATTTAACATTGAGCTGAATTTTGTGACATCATAGCAGCACATCAGACTGTAGGAGGTGGGTTTATAATGCTCAGCTTAACAAGCAGCAATAAACGGTGACATTACAACTGCATAGCTATGCCAAAGTTAACATGATGTAAACTCAAATGCTGTACTTTGACTTGAAAAGAATTCAAAGAAAGTAAAATCTTAAAGGTACAACTCGTGGCAATGTTTATATGAAATGACATTATCTTTTAATGTCTAGCTGTCGATATGACAGACTAAAGCAGGATTAGAGCATTATTTATTGAAAACTATGAAACATCTGTGATCGTGTGAAGCAACGACACTGTTGGTCTTTCAGGGGAAGCTAATGGCTACTCGAACCCTGAACCCGTGACACATATTGATAAGCTCATTAATGCGTCCTGCACCCATCCACCATGTGGTCGTAATTGCATAGATGTGTTGGGTGCTCATTATCTTGCGCTTATGGATTAAGATGGCCGGGCGATCGGTGAGATGAGACCCTATAAACGTCTGACCTGTCTATGATAATGACTTTACAGATGACACCTCCGGATTTAGCCACATCATTTCCTCTGCGATGACAATGTGAAGAGATTAAAAGAAGAGGTGCCGACAGCAATTACAAGATGAGACTTTTGAATGTATGACTTGTGAATTTTAGAACAAAAAACGAAAAGAAAAAGACTTCTTCCCAAAACAAAACTATAGTTATTATCCTTGGAATACAGAAAATAAACATTGTTTGCATTGTGACATTTTGGTCTTAAACATACATACAGGCTTCATTTCTTAATGAGAAATATCTTCCTTGAGTTTGCATTGGAATGAAAGGCTTTACTAAGTTGACCCAAACATGTTTGTTCATACATCCATTTGGATGGGCCTCTCATCTTAGTTTTCTGAGGCAGCCTACAGCTGTGCACTGTGAGGCTTAGCTGACACTGGCTAAGCTGCCTAAAAGAAACAGTGACTGATGTAGAGGCCTGGCAAGGACCTGATGTTACAGTGACAATCACAAAAGCCCCTCACAGAGCCTTGAGCACTCCTTCAGAGTAAGTCTCAGGAGAAGAGCACACTGGTCTCCACTCACCTACAGGCTGCTTGCTGTCACACAAGTGATTAAATCTCTATTAGGTCTTCATGTGACTTTACTGAAAGAGGAACAGCCCTTCACAGACAGCAGCTCCACTAGAATGACCATTCTGTTCAAAGAAAATTAGATGAGAAGCAAGCAATGGGCCACATTACTGTGTTACTAAGAACAGCTGGTATTAACAAATGAGCTCTGTGTCATAATAAATATAACTTATAAATAGCCATTGCATTGTGGGTAAGCTACTGATGATGACAGGGGTTTACCAGCAGTGTCATTGGTGTATACGCTGCTGTAACCTGTTACTGTGAACTCCCAGCAGCCCAAGTGAATAATAAGCACCATCTCTGGGGATCACAACAAATCCTTCAAACGGCCTCCATTTTAGAGCTGTGTCTAATCCCGCCCTTAACCCTGCCCACTATTGTGTTTCTAATCTGTGAATGGGGCCTCTGCAGTGCTAGCTGCAATCAACAACAGTTTGCTGTGTGACCCGAGCGGAGTCCGGCGGGCCATTGTTTGTGCAACTTCAGCTAGTGACATGTCAACACCATCTCTTGTTTTAACGTTCCAAATGTTTCACGTCACTCCAGGGAAAAAAATTAACATTTAATGCGCTTTAAAGAAATGCTCTTTACACAACTACACTTTACACAGACAAATTTTAAATATCTTTTTGCTAGTCGAAACAAATGCTGTCATAAGAACTTCACACAAGCAATGGCAGCATGAAGATTTTGGGTGTTTTTCTGCCATTAATGGGACTTTGGGACAGATCTCAGGAGAACATCACAGGCTATGCAAATCAAGCACAGCTGGGTCATGACGTAACATGAAGACCTCAGAGTGGTTTATAAACAACATAATAATAATAATTTTTACTAAAAACATAACATTGTTTATTATGTGTCTCTGTGTACACAAATGATTTTACAATTAGAAAGTTGTTCAAATAGAGAGGGTTCTTGCATTTACACTCTGGGTTTAGGAACAAAAAACTTCAAAAGAACATAACATTTTCTACTTATTAAATTGTTGGTAGAATGTGCAGAAGTTACATCACAATCCAACAACAAAAAATATCACCTATATATTGCATGCAAGTGTTGTTTGAAACTATATGTTTTTTTATGATCTCTTAAGCAGAAGGTAAAAGCTGAAGAATTAACCATAATATTTTTGCTAACAAGCTGCATCAGGTTTCATTGTCAATTAAAAAATGTACAAAGCAGACAGGTTTCAAGAGCCACAAAGATTGCAAGACTGACTCCAGCTAATTAGACTGCACATCAAAATAAGCGTTTAATACTCCAAACATGAAATAAAGGAATCAGGCGTGGACATGAAGAGGTCACAGCGATGCTGTCACTGATTGGTGGGCTGCAGGGGTTTGTCAGTTGGACAGTTTAACCCTGTTTTCAAAAGGCAACAAACAGAAGATCTCTGAGGATGACAGCAGTGACCTTTCAGAACTCAGAGTACATGAAGCAGACAACGTAACCTGGGCTTGTTTTCTTTAAATAACACCTTCACAATCTTTCCCTGCCTTTATTATAGAAAATCTAAAAGGGCTGCACTGACGCTATACAATCATGAGCATTTCTTTTAGCATTTTCTACAACAACACCCAATGTCCAGGATGAAGAATATGTCTGATGTAAGTGTGACTGTTAAAGGGAAATGAAGCTGAACTCTTTTGGAATCATTCAACATGCTGACAGATCCACTCATCACTTTAATCATTTGCTAGATTAAATTATCACATGAAACGGATATACTGACATTACTAATATAGATAGTAAATTTCCAAGCAACAATGTCAGTGATCACAATCTTGTTTTGGTTAAGCCCATTAATGACATAGAGAGAAATATTGGTTTGCCGTCTGTGAAATTTAAATTAATAATGTGTCTCATGTGTCAACACGTGATAGGAGAACAATTCAAGCAAGCATCAGAAATTAGACAACTTTAATTATGGGTATTTTCTCTAGATTCAAATGGGACAAAAGCTGCAGAAGTTCAATGAAAGAGGGTATTCAATACAATTCCAAAGGGTCAACAGGAAGTAGAATTGAATGACACATTTGGAATAGAATGCCATAGAATGCAATGGCTGTGGCCACTAGCGCTGCACGATATTAGCATGCGATATGGAGTAACATTAATGAATTTTGCGATAACCATATGACCTGCGCTATTTAAATATTTTATGTTTTTTATTCACTCTTCTTGCTGCCAACGGACTACATAAGGTGCGATGGCCCCTGAATTCTCATAAGGGGTTATGCTCACAAAACTCTGCTTAATTGAAGTCAGTTTCACGTTACTGCTAGATGCTGGACTTGGCATAACATTAGCGGTTTTCTGCCAATGCTAGCTTGTTGAACCTCTTCATATAGATACTTGTCTGTGAGAAGGATGAGTGAAGGACGCTTTGCTCTTTTCAAGCCAGCACAAGACGTGGAGGTGCTGCTAGGCCTGGAGAGTGATGTGGTAGGGGTGATCTTCTGTGATGTCCACATCGAGAGGGCAGTTCTTTGCACCACACCATTTCACCGGATATGGGACTGAGAGCACAGCTATTGTAGGGGTCATCGGTGTGGTGGTGCTGGAGGTGTTGTGGCTTTTGGTAAGAAAGTCCAAATTTGGAGGAGGATATTGGATTATGTAGAGGGATTTAAATAGTTGGCAAACTAAAGCATGCAAGTGTGTTGGAAAGGTTGGACATGATGGGACAACATCATTATTATACAGTCATATTATGGGACATAGTCAGTTAGACACAAATGACTGTTACCTGTAGGATGTGGTGGACTTGAGACACGTGGGGAGGACTGCTTGGCTCAGCATTTTAAAGAGGTTTTAAAGATGTCTGTTATAAAAGCCTCTCAATACACAGCTAGGTTGTCTGAACCTGCAGCGCTACATGGGTTAATTCTGCTTTTCTTACGTTGAGAGTTGTGGGTTGTTTTTTTGCAGATGTGTTGTTCTTTACTTTAATTCACAAGTAAAAGTGGTTAAGTGCATCTGGAAGGAATGTGACAGCATCACATGCCTGTGACAGGGGATTAGCTTGTCAGTCTGAATGGCCTCAGGGTTTAGCAGCAGCATTTTAAACTGTCTCTGGGTTTTAGCAGCCGATCTGCTTTCAGCCATGGCTTTTGATTGGCGTGTGTGGGGATGGTTTTGGTAACTGTCAAATCATTAATGCACTTTCTGATGTAAGCAGTCACTGTTTCAGTGTACTTACTCTTGCAGGTCTACGTGATTGTTTTAGGTTTCTGCCTCTTTAAACGTTTCAGTTTGTGACCGGGACATAGAAGAGCCATACTGGGCCACTGGGCCATAACGTAATCGGTTTGGCAAGTTTGAGAAGTGTTCTGTATGCATGAAATTGCAAAACACAAATGTGATCCAAGAGACCAAAGTGAAGGCGGCAAAACTCCCTGCATTTTTTCCAGTGTATAGACCAGGTTTATTTGCGTGTTAAACTCTGGATATAATGAAAAAGCTGTCAGGGTCAATAGTTGCTCACTGAAAGGGCTGTACAGTTCATGAAACAAATAATGGCTGTGAACTCTCCTGGCAGGAAGAAAGGTTGACACTGTACAAACAAGAACTCCACCAACAACAAACAGTCCATGTTTGCCATATTTCAGTGCTCTCACACCACCTGTGGCACATCCTTGTGGGAGCAGCATCACTAGAGAAGGCTGCAGTATCCGGGGTCTGGCGTCTGCAGTAAACAATCATAGACATGTTTAATGAAATTTTATGATGTTCTTGGAAATCATTTGTGGATGAAGAGACAAGACTGGACTACATAAAACACTATTTTTAGGACCTGAAGCATCTTGCATCGAATCTTGTCTGCTGTGATAGAACATGCTAGCTATGGTAGGTCAAGGGGGAACCAGATGGCGGATATTATGAGTGCAAATGTAGAAATACTGTCTATGACACTTTCTAAATACTGTCTGGTGTGCATCTCTTCAACCTTCAGTGTAAAGAAACAGCAGCTAATATCTTCACAGAGCCCTCTTACCCTGGCCACGACCTGTTTGCCCTCCTCCCTTCAGGCAGACGTTATAGATCTCTGTGCACCAGAACATCTAAGCATTTCCCCCCCATACCATCTCCAGCTTAAACAGCTAACAGGAATCATTCCTGTGAATTTTGTAATTCATCCTCCATCTCTAATTTCTGCCTCTTCTCAAGTAAAATGTAAATACATATGCATTATCTTTTTATTTAGACAGCGGTATACAAACTCCTATATAAAGGACCATCACCTTCAGCTCAACCCTGCCAAAACAGAACTCCTGGTAATACCAGCAAACTTAAGACTTGACCACATGTTCGTAATTTAGTTTGAGTCATCAACTATAACTCCTCCCAGAACAGCCAGAAGCCTTGGAGTTACGAATGATGATCAATTAAACTTCACCAACCACATACCTTCAACAGCCAGATCCTGCAGATTTGCCTTGCATAACAACAGGAAAATCAGACATTTCCAAGCACCATCAAACCGCTGCAAAAGACTCAGAATGCAGCAGTGAGGGTTGTCTTCAACCAGCCAAAAAGAGCTTGTCACTCCTTTTTTCACCAGACTGGACTGGCTGCAATTGGCTGCTAAAATCAAGTTTAAGGCACTGATGGTAGCCTACAGAACAACCACTGGGTCTGCACCAAGTTACCTAAACTCATTGGTACAGACCTATGTGCCCTCCAGAAGCCTGTGTTCGCAAATTAACAGTGCCTAGTGGTGCCACATCACAGAGGCAAGAAATCACTGCCACGGACCTTCTCCTGGACTGTTCCCTCCTGATGGAACGACCTTCCAGTATCAATAAGGGGTGCGTTTCCCAAAAGCATCGCTAGCCAACTATAGTCGCAAGTTCCGTTGTTACCTGCATAATGTGACAATTCAGTGTTTCCCAAAACCAAAGTTCCAGCGAACGTTCGAAAACAGCGTCAAACGTTTGTGTGGTTGGAACTACAGCTCCTGACCTGTGGTTAGAGGAATAGTTCCTCGTTAGTTTGCTGTCGACGTCATTGATTGCGCCATACCTGGAGTCTTTTCCAACATTTGAATGTCCACATCGGATACATGATTTGTAATGATGTTTCTCAGCTTGGTGAATAGCTGTATTTTATATTTTTATTTTCTGAGAACTGAGGTTCACTAACACACGGCTAAATGGCAAGGGGATTAAATAAAAGGAAAAGGAAATAATCTTGTGCAAAATAAGTAGCTGGTATGTGCAACAGTAATTACAATCTTTTCAAAACCTCACATTTCTTTATTTTAATTGTGCTGATGTATTAATATTCAGGTGGAGTGTCTATTTGCATCATATCGCAGAGGCTATTTACTTTAACTCCACTCACCAAGGTGGAAACTGCACTAGCCAACACTACAAAGTAATCATACACCTGCTCTAGTGGCGTAGATGGTAAAGTGTGTCTCAATGGCATTTTTGACACGGTTGACCTCGGAGTTCCACCTTTTGCTAAACTTTACGTATTCTTCTTTTTCCAAATGTCATATCATATCGAAAAGGCATCTTAAAAAAAAAGGGAATAAATAATGGGTGTGGTTAGGGTCGGTGTAGGGAGGGCTTATATTGTCCTGAAAAAATGGCATCCATTTAATAATTTTAATAAATAATCATTTGCACGCAATATGCTATTATTTTATACTGTTTTATAATGTAGTACAATACTGAGGTGCCGATAATTGCCACTATTTTCAAAAAGTAGTATAAATAGCAGAAAATCCCGTGTAAATAGCATCCAGCTTCTATTAACACTTGTATATGAAAATAACATATACAAAAATGTATTTATACGAAATATATTTTTTTAAACTTGTGTGTATTTTTTTGAATGTGGAAAGAATAAATGTTTCCATGTCTCTATTCGGTCTTTATATCGCTCATACGTTACGTACTGTTACTACAAAAGCAAGTTAAATAAGAAAAGTAAAGATTTGCATTAGGTGGCGGTATGTGCTCATGGCACCAGTCCATCATTGGATCAAAGAAGAAGAAGATGAACATCACAATGACAGAGAGAAGCTACGTGGTTCAAACGATGGATCTGTGACACAAGTATGATGTTTTGAGGAAACAGTTGTGAGTAGTTAGTTAGTCACTGCTTAACCACCAAAGCATCGTCGGAGAAACTATGTCGTTGTTCAGGAAACGCACCCCAGAACAGCTGATCTCTATCCGTTTTCAAAAAGATTAAAAACACAAATTTCCTGACAGCAACTGTCCAATTAATAACACTTTCCACTATCACTTCTTTCTTTCTCTCTTAAAAATAAAAAATGTAAACTTGTAAGTTACCCTACACAAGGCTATGGAGATTGACACAGCACTTCAACACTGTTGCCTTTGTCATACTAGGATAAATGCCTAAAGGTAATGTGATGTAACCTTGGCCAATAAAGCTGATTGTGGTTGTATGCTTTGTGTGGATTGTGAGGTACACATTGAGATTCATCCGCTCCTCTGTCTTCTGTTAATAGTGGAATGACTGCCACCCCTAGACTCTGCTCTCATGTTCCTAAAAGATCTGAGGGGAAAAAAGGTTAAATCGCCTCATCTCTCTGTCAAGATGCCAAAGGGACTCCATTAGTGGGGTCTGGAGTTGAGACACTCCCCCCACAGACCCTCCATTTAGCCACTTGTGCTGCCTCATGAAGCCTGTCCACATCAAATTAGAAAGATCCCGCACTCCCTATCACGGTCTGGAGAAACGCCATCCAGATTGGTGCAGTGAGTCCCACGCCATCCAGACTGGTGCAGTGAGTCCCACGCCATCGCTTGGGCAGCTTGACTGGGTACATGACACTGACAGGGAAACTTAATGTCTTCAATTATCCCAATTAGTTCTGTCATAAACAATTTGGTAAGTGCTCAAGCAGCACAAGCACAAATGCAGACCTTATAGCAGTGTGTCTTTATCAGTGAAGCAGTTTCAGGATCTCTGATGCAATACATCTTTATAGAATAGACCTCAGTCTATTCAACCTCAGCTTCTGAAATTGTACCATCTCCTTTCATTAGACGATTTTAAGCTGAGCATGTGAAAGGTTTTGACAAAACTCATTTGAAGGGAGAGATTGCTTGCAGCAGGTGCTGCAAGATAAAACAATGCTTGCCGTTGTATATTCTTCTTTCTGAGCTGAAATGGGTGCAGACCAAAATCACCCCAAAGCCTCCATACAAAAAACAAGTAATCAGAGCACCAGCCCCGCTGTGGTTGTTTGATTTGGCGTATCCCTTCTTATCAGAACAAAGTCAACACTTCATTACATGTGTTCCGGTTATTCATTCATTCAGATAAAGCTACATTCTCAATCCCAGCTTGTGTTGCTTATGAAGATTTTGTTTAAGACACAGATACGTTCTTGATGCAAAGCCTTTCTGAAGTCTGCCTTATAAGATAGCTTATTTTGGCACCATCACATGTGACCTTTACAAACAACTGTGATTGTTTCACTGAATATTACCTGCTATGATTATTTGTGAATAATACTCAAGTCTGTGTGCAGAGCTTCTATTTTAGTTTCCATATCCAGTGAGCATCATTGGTGGACCTACTGTGGTGGACCTACTGTGGTGGACCTACTGTGGTGGACCTACAGTGGTGGACCTACTGTGGTGGACCTACTGTGGTGGACCTACTGTGGTGGACCTTTGTCTCTGCTCTCCACAATCCCATGAGCAACAACTGACACGACAAAAAGAGAACGAGCAGAGAGACACTGTCACTGGAAAGTTGTAATAGGAAATTGCTCTTGGCAACTATTTGTTTAGTACCCAAATCCTGTTTTTTTGTGCCAACACAGCAATCCCCTTTGGAAAATAGGGCAGCTCTCCCTAATGAGTAATTTATTTCAAAGCAGTCTTGTCTGGGCATGACAGTTTACTGAGAGGCTTGAAGAACTGGTAATTACCAGTGTTACGGGGCAATTAATGCATATTAGACTGTGCCACTCATGGCGGCAACTGTCAGCTCTCCAATAAAAATGAGCACTCTTCAGCTCCGGCGTGACATTAATTGGGCCTTTAATGACTATGCACAGGAACCGGGCCAAATAAGAACAAAACAGACGACTGC
>JBAJNP010013949.1:0-11519 GCA_036877545.1 Yasuhikotakia modesta | reverse complement strand
AGTTCCCTGCTGAGAGTTCAGGATCAGGAAGAGAACCTCCACCGTGTTACTGCTGTTGGTGAAGAAGCCCAGAATCCAAGAACAGCCGAGCAGCACAACCTGAGCCAGAGTTTTAAACACCACAACCCTGCAGAGAAAGACAATCTGTTTCTTTCTGTCCATGAGTGTTTCTCTGGTGTTTAAACACTGTCACCTTTACTTGGTTTGTTTCAACTGTGAAATTCCAGCGTTCAGCTTCGTGAGAGATGAGTTTAGACTGATGATGATGCTGATGAAGAGAATCGTGTTTATCTGCAGGAAAACAAAACGGTCAAACAATTAAAACCTTGTTCTCCTTCGTTGAAACCATTTGAAAAAATCTGGAAATAAAACATACGGAAAGAATGAAGCAAACAGGTCCAAGAAAACTCCAGACGAAACCTTTATCCGTTTTAATCCAGCAGCTGTTGGGAAACAACATTTAGTGATATATTCTCATGAGCTCAGATCTGTATAATCACATCAAATACATGTACAATATAAATCTCCAAACATACTGTTCACTGCCGTAGCCCTCAGGTACCAGCCCGACAGACACGCCCACTATAACAAAAGCAATCACATATCCAATCACAGTCAAGAATCTGTTGCTAAGCACCGCCCTCTGTTTGGAGCTGATCTGTGATAGGTTCTTCACACAGATGAAGAGCAGCACGGCTTCAATGAACATCCACATAAAGCAGGAGAGGAAGAGGAAGTGAAGAACTCCTGACAGCACAGCACACAACACCTGAAGAGAGTAAAGATGATCATTCTACCACATAATCAATCACTCTCACCCAGAGAGAGAGACACAGAGAGACTGAGAGAGGCAGACAGAGAGAGAGACAGAAAGAGAGAGAATGAGACAGACAGACAGAGAAACAGAGAGAGAGAGACAGAGAGAGAGAGACAGACAGACAGAGAGAGAGAGGGAGAAAGAGATAGAGAGACAGAGAGAAAAAGAAAGAGATAGAGAGAGAAAGACAGACAGAGAGAGACAGACAGAGAGAGAGACAGACAGACAGAGAGAGAGACGGACCGCGTGAGGCTGGATGTGTGTCAGGAGTTGCTGTGTGAGTAAGAACAGAAGGTGAGCTGACAGCAGACTGATGCACAGGTTGATTCGAGCTACATTGTTCACTCCAGGTTTCCATTGACAGAAGGCAAAAGTCAACAGAGCCAAACTGTTGAACACCAGCCCCACGACCACAGCCACCAAATTCACCAGCTCCATCAGTCCATCACGCTCTGCAGCGCCGCCGCTGGTCTGCATGATGAGAGCGAATGTTGACAGATGATCGCAGGAACACACGGTGAAGCTGCTGTTGACCTTCACAACTGAACAACCATCTACAGTCCACTCAGTGATGTTCCAGTAGACACAGGAGAGAGTTCCTTCACTCTTAAACTCCTGCACAGTGAAGAAAGAACATCAGACATCTTAGCTAACAAACAGACTAAATCTGAGCACAAGCATCAGCGGATGTGAGGAGAAACTCACTCTGATGTGTTTAAAGGTGAAGTTGACAGGTTTGCTGAGCTCTTTGTTGGGGGTGTTAGGAAGAGTAGCTGAGATGATGGTGGACATCATGGTTTTAAGTGTGTCTTCTGAGGTGTTGAAGAAATCTGCTCTCAGCATCTTCTCCATTGTGTTGTAGCTCATGAAAGCTACCGCAGCTGATTCTGAGACAGAGGGTCAGTTTTCTAACTTGAGGGTCTTTGTCCCAAACTGTCTACTGGCCCCAATATTTAAACACATTCATATTTATTCTTTATGGATGTTTTTGTATGTTGTTTATGTCTATTATATATATTAATACATACTCTCACTGTTGTGCTCTGCAATCCAAACCAGATCAATGTTTATAGAAGCGTTTGTCGTGTTCAGCTGAGGGATTTCAACCAAGCTCACCTTTGGTCCAACCATAAAAATGTTGCCCTCTGATTTTTAAAAATACAGTTAATATAAATAAATACAATAATAAATAATATATTTTTAGTTTTGAATGATGATGAAGAGCAGCACAGCTTCAATGAACATCCACACAAAGCAGGAGAGAAAGAGGAAATAATATCATTTTTAGTTATAAATGCAGTATTTAGTTATCACAGTTGTGTCACTTACCCACAGAGTCGAGAGTGAAGCTGACATTGGCACTGGTTTCTGTTGGTTTCACCAGCATGGACACAAGCTTCTCACTGGCTTTTAACAGACGGTTTCCGTCTGCCACCAGTTTATCTGGGTCCTCTGAGGATGTGTTTAACATCTCTAAAGTACTAAAGACCATCTCCAAAAGTTTGGTGACATTCTGTAACAGAGGAATTAAAAATAATGGCGCTTTACTTCCATAAACGTGTGATCAGTAAAATGACATTTTATTGAGTCATTTTATTGCGTTACATTTAGAGGAAGAACTGTGATTTTCTCTATCTGCATATACAGATTCTCCACACAAGAGATCTCCTGTGGACACAAACAGAGTCGATGATGACATCACAATCCATTAATTCTTGTAATGTATCTCAATATTAAAGGCAATGAAACCTTGTTGTTCCTTTTCCAACTCATGATATCATACAGGCATAAGTGAAGTCTATCATTAAAGAGCACATTATATTTTATAATAGCACTGGATTTAAATCAGTTTAGTTGTTAGCTGGTATAATATTTTGTTATCTTACCGTGCAATTTGTAAGCAGTGAAAATTGTAAATCTGAAAAAAATCAGAATCACAAAACAAAATTACAGTCACGTGTGACAAATCAGAGTATGAGAAATTCAGCAGATGATGAGATGTCAGTTGTGTATATTCAGATGCCAGTATTTTAATAGATTCACAGCAGTTTCATGACATTCAGACGTAAAGAAACTCTCTCCAACCCTCTCACAGCGCCAGTATTCGGATCAGATCAGTGTTTCTTTCTGTCTGATGCCCCTAACTGAACACAACAGTTCTCACAGCGCTTGAATTGAGTTTTATTGAGAAACTTTATTACCTGTGGAGTTGAGCAATGACATGACAGTTGTGTTGGTGATATTAACGCTCGCAACATCTGAAAGAATTGATGTAATGTTGTTAATGAACAGAAACACATGTTTAGAAATACATAATGTGCACAAATGCATGAATATCTTATAATAGACATATTTGAATCAGATAAAATTACCTGCACAGTATGAATTGTTGCATATAATTGGTGGTCTAATAAGCTCATAGACATAATAACCGTTTGGACAGGCTTTGACATTGATGTTAAATGTCCAGAAATAACAGCACTGAGCTCTCCAGTGAGCACAGATGGCTCTGGGGACGACTCCGTCCCCAACGGCTGGGTGTCCTCCACTGAGCCACAGTGGGATCTCAGTACCACACATAGATTCTTCAACACACTGTTCTGCCATTCTAACACTTTGACCATTGAGGAAGAAACGATACCAGCCAAGCCAGTTGGTGATAGAGGCGTCACACTTGGGGGGGAATGAATAATAGTTGGAAGCCCTCCAGGGTTGATCCAGCGCTGTGTAGTTGTAACAGGGGTCCCCTGTTCAATGATACCAGTATGTGTTAATGCCTCACCACTTTAGTATCATTAGATGATGTCATCATAATTCATGTAATAGTCGATTTAAACAAATAGACATTTCATTTTCTTGCCCTTCAGACATGAGCAGTAATTGTGGTCTAACATTATACATCATTTTATAATATAACCTTTCTGCTCGTCCTGTCATCATGAGATACCGTCACTGAGAGTGAAGGTTCATGCACACAGTTCTTCCTCATCAGAGAGCATGTTTTAAAAGTGTTTTAAAAGTGTTTCAATGGTGTTTTATTGTTTCTGGTGGATAGCGCTGTGGGTTTATGCACATGTAGTTTTTACCAGATTTCATCGCTTCATATCTTTCTCCTTATTTATTTAAAACATAATCAGCAGTCAAATCTTTTTGCTTTATACATACCTGACGTAACAAAAATTTTTGTTAACAGCATCAATAAAAGACCTAAAATAAAATGAATTAGAATTCACATTAAAACTCATTCATACAAAATATGAATAATTAATATAATTTAAATTCATGTCTATACTTGAATAATTTTTACTGCTATTGTAAGTTTATTTTCATTGCAGTTTTAAAAACAAAACTGTTCCACTCACTCAAATACAAATCAAGGGTTAAAATCTGTTTGATTTAAAAAAAGTAAACATTCAATTATTAAATCATAGATTTATCAATTTCTCTCTTGATCTGCATTTCTCAGACAAGTGTCTTACACGTGAACTCCAAACACATGTTGCTTAAATGCAAATCATGACAAGAAAACAAACGTACTTCTAAGAAGAGTGGACATCATTTCTGACAGTTTGCTGGTGTTACATCAGGGTTTGACTGCTGACAGTCAGACGCAGTCCTGCACAGTTTAGCTCCAACTTTAATCAAACTTACATTGAATGAGAGACACAGAAAACCTTGTTTAGAGAACCACTTTCTCATGTAAGAGGTTGTAAAAAACAAAACTACTATAACAATATACTGCTAGTCTATTTACAAAATCTATTCTTCAACACGTCAAAACCTTTAGCCATTATAATGTTTCTCAGACACTAATGAAAACTTCTGTATCAAAACTCTAGTGTGTTTGTTTAAAAACACTGGAAGTTCATTGTTAGATTTGTTATCAGACACAGATCTTACCTGGATTCACACACAGCTCTGCTCAACACCAGCAGCACAGTCACACATCAATATCTGTGTCCATTACAGCTGTCTGTATGAAAATCTCTCTGTTTCCTCCTCAAATTCAAATGTAGACACACACAAACACACACACACACGCACACACACACACGCACACACACGCACGCGTGCACACACACACACACACACACACACACGCACACACACACACACACACACACACGCACACACACACACACACGCACACACCATAATCCACCATCATGTTTTAAAATGTAAAATGTTTATGGCTTTGGTCACTCAACATTTGAAAAATATAAAAATATATGAAGACCATTTAAATCATTAACATTAGTGTGAGCTGACACACTGTGGAACCATCATGCATTGCTTTTTACTTTATGATACATGTTTTTCACACCATCATATTAAAGCGCAGAGGTTCCCCAGCATTGCATGACACTGAGCCTCTGTGTGTATCTGAAGCATTTACATGTTTGCCAAACACAAATATTTACATGAGGAAAATATTACAGATATGTTTATGAGTTTGAGGAGGGAACAGTGAGAGACAGATGGAGAACTGTGTGTCTTTGGGGCTTGTGTTGGTGTTTCTCAATTTGAATACTGATAGTAATCAGTTTTTCTAGTGAAACCACTACAGGAGAAAGACCCCTGACACTGTCCGTAGGTTCTGGTGGTGCTGGTTTCTGGGACGACTGGACAGCACCCATGTTGACAATTGAAGACTAGAGATGAGTCTGAATTAAACCAGGCCAGGCGCTTGTCTCTGTCATGTTGTGATGCCTCTCACCTGTTCAAATGGGGCGGTTGCTAGGGTATTATGACTGGTTGCTAAGGTGTGGCTATGAGGTTGTAATGTGTAAAATTGTGAGCCCAAATCACAGCTAGTGATGATGATATAAGGCATTTTAATGATGAAGATGAAAGCTAAAAGTGAAGGGTTGGTTGTTAATAGGTTGTCTGGAGGTTCGTTTGCACGCGGAGTACGAGCGGACGCGGACGGTTACTATGGAAACAGCGACGCGTTAACGCGACAGGAAGCGTTAACATCAGCTCGTGTCACGACAGACACCCAACACAGACCTGCTGCGTTTCTGTACCTGCTCGCACAAATGCAGAGGTAAGACGGCTTGAATGACACGCTTATGTTTGGGGTGTTTAGTTATTAAAGCCTGTATTTCGTTTATTTTAGTGTATTTAGTATGTTTAGTTTATGCTGCAAAGCGTTTACAAATGTCGTAAACCGCGTAAGCGTGTGATGACGTCTCAATGTTTAGCGTTACGTACATACATGCGTTGCTATAATATTTACCTAAATAATTTCTGTTTATTTTGTTGCACAACTGTTTACGTGTCATTATGTTTAATATTTCTCATGCATAAGATTTCAGTGTGTTGGGAAGCCATCGGAAGTTTCGTCAAAGGTCAGTGATAAGGTCAGTGATAAGGTCAGTGATAAGGTCAGTGATAAGGTCTGTGATTTCATGTTTTCACTTTATACAAATTATCATTTAAAGCATCAAGGTGTTTCTCTTGTAATGTGATGTTTTATTTCTGTAATATAGGAGACTGCAGCTGTAAAAGCAGTGGGTCTCAGCTCAGCAGGTGAAGCCTCAGCTTTCAGGGATTATTGTGTATCTACACACACCCATAGCAACAGTGTTCAGACATTTAACAGTGACGCTGTGTTAAGTGTTTTCTTTCTAAAACAGTATCTGATTTAACCTTCTGTAGATCTTTCAGCAAAGACACCGGGAGAACGGAAACCAAAGTAAGTGTAACAGTTACTATTAGTAGTGTTCAGTAAGCATCAGTCATTATTTGAGATGTTTTTCTTCTGTACAGGCAACAAAATCTAAAACCTGATGGAAGGATAAAGAAACAAGATCCTTCAACAAACTCCAAAACAACAGCTCTCATATCTAAAGCACAAAGCTCCAGGAGGTAAAAGCGAAACAGACCCTGTATGAACAGCGTTTAATAAACATGTAGCCGCTGCTCATTAACAGTTAATAACAGGTTAAAGTTTCATATTAATGACTTCATTCATTATTTACATGCTGTTTTTATCCTCTGTAGACCACAGAAAACAGAAACCAGTGAAAAAACTGAAAAGCCAGATGCTTCTTCAAACTCTGAAACAGTCACACCACAAACGTCAGGGCTCAGAAGGTAATTTATGTGGGTTTGGAACGACGTGAAGAACGTCATAATTTCATATGTTGGATGAATTCTAAAGAGTATCGTACGGTTGTGTAAGTGCTGTGTAAGTGTTGTGTAAGTGTTGTGTTGCTGTAGGTTATGTGAGGGTTTATGAAGCATACATGCATAATGCAGGAACTGATAGCATTCATCGCTTCATTGAGCGCTAATAGTTTTAACCTTTCATCTCCTGTTCCTCAGCAGTGGAGGGAATAACGTCCCTAAAGCGCCGTCGTCCAAACCTGAGACCCCTCATGAACATGATGAAGCTCAACATCTTCTGCCGGTGATGACAGGTGCTGCGTCCATCTCACTCCTCGCCCTGCTGTCACTTATGTTTTACGTTGGTGTGAACTGCATGTAGTTTTTTGATAGCACACATATTAGCAATACAAAACAAACCTAAATGATTTATAGCCCTTTTGTTTTGCGTTCCAACAAATAACAGCTCATGGTTTGATTTTACACAGGAAATATTGTTAGAGTAACACTTTTCACATCATTTACTGTACAAGTTCCAGAAAAACGAGCAACATCTAAAGTCCAGTTAGACTACAGACCCGATGCACACATCCACCCTCACGCTGTTCTGTCTGAACGTGACCCAGACCCTCCTGAGGAAGAGGAGGGTGAAGACAGCGGGACAGCTGAAGGTCACGTGCCGCTGGAATTATTTGCAGAGGTGAGATGCACAAGATGGCCCGTGTAACTGCTGGTGAATCTTAGGAAAGTTAAAGCTGTTGTGTGCCTGTGATTTCAGTTCCTACAGGCTGTGATGACAAGGAACTTCCAACTTGCACACAAACTCTGTCAGATGAGTGAGTTTTCATTAGAGGAAGAGTTGAGATTGTTTGAACTAGTTCAGCTTTTCTCACATCAACACTGACAAAAAATGTCCTAATTTATCTAGTCCTGGTTTATGAACCCCAGAACTCAGAGGCAAAGAGTTTCCTGCCACTCATTGAAGAGAAACTGAAAACAGGTGAAATTTTCTATTTATCTGTTCAATCATTCATTCATTCAGCCCTGATTAAACTTTACATTTTAAAGAAAAAATTACTTCCAAAATACTGATATGAATGAAAAGAAAGATTTAACAATATATAAATTCATTAAAATCAATGTTTTAAACAGGTGAAGTTGATCAGGTGTGAAACAAATGATTTGTGTCTCATCTTCATCATTTGCTTTTAATTTAATTTAAGAGGCAGACAAGAGATCAGATGATGAGGATGATGATGAATCTGACACATCTGATGAGGAAGAGGATAGCAGTGAAGATGAAGGATCCTTAGATAGCAGTGACACTGATGAAGAGTCCAGTGACAGCACAGATGAGACATCATCTTCATCATCATAACCATCACGTGTCTGTCACTCGTGAGCACGTGTGGGTAAAACCTGATATTATTTTACTGTGTGTCTCATCTGTTTATTACATATCTGGACTAAAGAATGTGAAGCTGTATTAAAAGGTATTAAACGTTCAGTTATATGACAAATAATACATTTGATTGATTGTGTTTAGTGTGAGAACTTACAGTGTGACATGTGAGATCGGGTTTGTACGTAAAACATCACGGTGTGAGTCCGGCTTAAGTTTCTGTGGCTGTAAATACCTCAGCGGTTGTGATATATAATAAATAACAATGAAATCAAAGACACTGATCTGGGTCGCATCATTTAAACAAGGATATTAACTGAAGATAATATCACTGAATCAGGTGTAATATATCTTTTGTCAAATGTGTGGCATAAAACTTGTGTAAGTGAGATTCTTCATGTATATTGTGTTCATGTTGAGTTTTAATGATCAGTCAGATGGTCTGACACTGAAGTGGATCTTCTCTCTGCTGCCCCCTGGTGGGTGATGTTACAAACGTGTGTTACTGTATAAAACTAACATACTCAAATTATTTACATCTGTTTCACTACGAGGGATGATGTTATTTCTACAGAACTCACATTTAAATTAACAAAAAGACAATAACAGTTAAAGGTGATCTCGTCCTTGAGATCTCTCTCTCTCTCTCTCTCTCTCTCCGTCTCTCTCTCTCCATCTTTTTGACGTATGTATGTATATATTTATATCTGCTGAATTAAACTTCATGAGTCTGATGGAGTCGGTACGTCCTCAACAGTGAGTCGGACCCTAAGGAGACATTAGTGGATGTTACTCGCGTGTGGATCCCGCATAAGTGAAATTTGGAGGCTGCCGGCTCCGGTCCGGATTAAACCCGAATCAAGAGTTGCTGTGGCCGGATCTGGGCTCGTCTGCTGTTATAATGTCAGGTGTTTTAATGTCGGGTCGCGCAGTGAAGCAGATCCCGGGACACCTGTGACACCTGTAAGGTAAGACCTCACGTCTTCATAAACGTGCTTTTATTCGCTTCAGTGTGAAATAAACACAAGTACAAGTACAAGTACACGTAATGTCTGACGTTGTGCTTCTGTGACAAATGAGTGTAAATAAATGCATTTACCTGCTCAGAAAACGAGGTCATTTAACACACGAGCAGTGAGCCGGATGGATGCAGACAGTGATGCATGTGYGTTATTGGATATATATTATCCTAATATTGGAGGATATTTACAGATCATTTTAACTGAGAGTCAGTCAGTCGTTTCGATCTCCTGACCTTTAGTAAAGACGTGAAAACATGAAACATGATCATAAATGTGACGCCGGTGTGTGTCGGTGCCGTTTCAGACTCGGGGCCGGTTGCGTCTGCAGAACAGAACCGGACCGTCTCCAAACGTCACACGGGTCGGATTATTTCAGCACCTCTAGAAACCCGTTTGTCTGTGATGTGCGCAGTTTCGTCTGTGATGTGCGCAGTTTCGTCTGTGATGTGCGCAGTTTCGTCTGTGATGTGCGCAGTTTCGTCTGTGATGTGCGCAGTTTCGTCGGTGATGTGCGCAGTTTAAAGCTGCCCTTCACATCWCAGCAGATGTGATGCTCAGAATGAGAGACGGGATACAGCCCCTGTGATTTAACCTCTCCGTTGTTGTGTTTAATTCCCAGGCAGGGTGGGATTATTTCTTCAGGCTGAAGCTGAACTGACCGTCAGAGAAAAGCGGGTGTTTCTGTCGGACCGATGGCGTCTCCCGCTCCGTCCTCCGCGGCCGGTGACTCGGACCCCAGCGCGGCTAATTTACGACATCCTGCCACAAGTAGGTCGTTCAGGATAAAGCGCCTCTCACGGGTTATTTCCTCCGTTTATCACGGCAGCGCGTGTGAATGTGTGTTAGTGACAAACCTGCCACACGTACATTACAGCTAGATAGATATTATTATATAGTGTTTGTTTGTCTCTTGCTTTAGGTCTGTGGTTTTCGTGACAAATAAGCACAACAAGTATCATTTTTATTCGTAATATCATCTTTAAATAAAATATTTCAGCCTAATTTCTCGTCGTATTTAATCATGTCTTCGCCAGTATAACAGCGCAGCTGCGTTCAAGCGCTTAAATGCGGCGACTGAAGCGCAATCATCGGCTCTCAACAGCGCAATTATATCAATTATCCGCAATCACGGGTCTCTCTGTAAACGTGCGTAAAATACGGCCAAAGTCACCATTTACATCTGCATTAAAATACATACAACTGGTCTGGATTATGTGTCTTTGTGGACATGATAAGAATCTTTTTAATTGAACAAATTCATGTTTACATGAACCGAACTACAGCATTATAAAATACTGATTCGTTTGGAGCAAAACTAATAGGTTAAAACAGACGGTATAATTTCTCACGTGAATAAGATGATGTGTGTGTGTCGGACCCTGTCTCACGCTCACTGACCCGCTGTCAGAGCCTCGAACCCTCAGCCCGCGCCCGGGGCACAGAGAGAAAAATCTGCCCCAGACAAACAGCCACCCAGTGCACGAGACAAACACACAACCAGCACCTAATAATAGTAATAATAATAACAGCTAATAATTCTGTTAGCTAATAAATCTGTTTCACGTTAAAATGCTAATAGATTTAATTGCTTTTGTATTTATTTGTACTATATTTTTTATTTCAAACCTCATCATTATAGTCGTATAATATATAATATAATATAATATAATATAATATAATATAATATAATATAAAAGCATTTTGAAAGATTTTGCTTATGTAGTTCAATTGTTGCTTGTAATTTATTATATGTTGCTTATAATATGTTTCTTTTTATTTTATGTGTCTAAATTTTACGCATCTGTCAAAACGCAGATATCACTCATGTGTGTGTAACAGTGTGTGTGTAACAGTGTGTGTGTGTAACAGTGTGTGTAACTGTGTGTGTGTAACAGTGTGTGTGTGTAACAGTGTGTGTGTGTGTAACAGTGTGTGTGTGTGTAACAGTGTGTGTAACTGTGTGTGTGTAACAGTGTGTGTAACAGTGTGTGTGTAACAGTGTGTGTAACAGTGTGTGTGTAACAGTGTGTATGTGTAACAGTGTGTTTGTAACAGTGTGTGTAACAGTGTGTGTGTAACAGTGTGTGTAGCAGTGTGTGTGTAACAGTGTGTTTGCGGTGGTGTCTGTATGACGGCTGGAAACACCAGCGTTTCACTCAATTCATTT
>JBAJNP010013948.1:0-11523 GCA_036877545.1 Yasuhikotakia modesta | reverse complement strand
AGATGGTGTTCTAGAGCTGTTGCTTAACATTGTGCTTATATCAGCAGTCAGCAGGCAAAAACAGTGCTGTCCTCAGACACACATCATCACGGCTGACTGGAACAGACACCCTGTTCTCTTTGCCAGTGAATGAAAACACATAGGTCAGTGTGGAGATACTCAACCACAACTATACATGAATGATAAAACGCTTTACTAGGTTTTGATTATACAATGGATAAATCAAAATAACAATTTATTAGGTTGTGGCTCTAATACTTTGGGGTGAATGATGCATGAAATATTCACTATATGTTTGTAATGATTTTACTGGTAATAAAAATGACAGAACATAATAAATGGTTTATAAATATGTCTTATTACTGGCATAATAACATCATCATGTCATAATATTAGGTTTGCAACATTTGTATGAAAGTGTTATGACAGAAATGTTGTGAGGTCTCCTTTTTAAACTTAGCAAAACTTAGCTTATTTAAATGAGCTTTATTAATATGTTTTAACTATTAATTAAATAAGTCATTTATTAGAAGTCTTGTGTGCAAATGTATGTAAAGTAAATGTAGATAAATATTGATGCATTATTGATGTTATTGATAAAGGAAAACAAGTAAATCTTATGGTAATTTAGCGCATTTCTTTTTAAATGTAATTGACAGATATAAATACATTTTAAGAAATATACTAAAAATGCTCAGAAAATAAATTTTATTTGCTGTATCACCTATCCTTGGTAAAGATGTAAGTTTGCGTTTATTTAGGTGTGTGTCATTTAATAACACATCCCTCAACCACACCACTCACTCTGTATCCCTTATTTTTTGAAACCATCAAGATCTGACCTACTCATTTGGTAGCTATGAGACCATAAGCACACCTTATTATCAGTCTCTGATGACAAAGGCTATCCTTATGCTTTTGAATCAAGGCACAATTGCATTGGCCACTTAAATTTGACTAGACATTTGTGTCTGTGTGTGCTGATAAAACTCTATTATCCATGGTTGTTTGTGTTATAGTTTATTGTAATAGACATAGTTTTGAAAATGTCACTCCGATTTTGTCTAGCATTGCATGGATTATGTAAATGTGCTGTGTGGTGTTTGCCAAAGTGTCTCTTAAAAGGAGAAATTGCATGTCAGTGCATGTGTATGTGGTAGAATGAGAGCTTCAGGCTATGCAAAGTGATAAACATACACTTAAAAAATCAACCTCAATGTCAGATATTCAGTTTCCATTATTGAGTTATATGCGGTGAAATGAACATTAAGCCTAATCATATGGCATAGGAAGAAAGAGCATGTAATTCTTTATTAAAGGGCATTCTGGAAAATGGTAAGTGTGAGCATTTGTTTGTCAATGTCTGGGTTTTAATAAGCACAGACTTGTATGGCAGGTTTAACTGGCTGTATGTGTTATATAATGTGTGTGCATAGTTCTGTACAGCCTTTAAATTACATAGTTTTATTATCATTATCCAAATGCTTATAATGTATATATACAATGCTTATAAAGTGCATGTCTCTTGTCTGGTGCCTGGATGAGTTTCTGACAAGTGCTATGCAGCAATTTCTTTTGCCATCAAATGCAGAGAACATTATGCAAAAAACAATACGGTCTTAATAGTCTCACATAGCCAGACCATCAGACTGATTCATTTGCCAATCACAAAAAGCAACCAATCACGTTTGCTCAGCATCATGTTTCCAAGTGTTACAGAATGCTATACACGCATCTCCCTGAAATCGTGTAGAATCAGACTTGCACTTCAACACTCCAGAAGTGTTTCCTATTTTGTGTGTTCTGTGCATCAGATGTTCAGCCAACATTCTGTGGGCGTGATGTCTCAGGCTGAAACTGGGTCCTACCAGCTTGTGTATATAAACTTAAATTGAGGAGACTGGAAACGATACATTCAGTCTTAAAAAAGAAATATGTGTTTAATAGCTGTTTGTTGTCTATGAGCCATGTCAATAATGTCAAGTTACATATAACAGATGATAATCTATTATAGATTTGTGACTGTATGCAGTTTACTTTTGTGCTCAGTCTAATATCTGAGACAGGTTTTTTAAAAAAGAACAAATGACGAGGAAAAGAAATGCGGGGGAGAGTCTGTATGTCAATCTGTGTGTGCAAGCTGTATGTACGTGTCAGGGGGTAATAATCTGTGTCTCTAATTGTGCTACTGTGTAGAATACAGAAAGTAGAGAGAGAAACCCTACAGCGATATCCATCTGTGGACATCTTGAACCCTTTCAGCTGTCCACTCAACGCACACACAAACACACGTGTTGATAATCATGAGCATCAAAAAATACGAAAAACGAAAAATGTATACCTCACATAACTATGTGACTGGTGAGTAGGAATGATGAGCTTTTTAGTTTTAGTAGTTAATTGTGTCAGAATGCACATTGCTGCTGCTGCAACACTATTTTTATACTATTTTTATACTACTTCTGTAATATTTGTACAGTGTTGCATCTACACTATCTATATACTATCTACTATCTAAATACTATCTGTAGCTCAGTTTGAAAGTGTTTATTTGATCTAAGTCTTTCATTTCACCATAAAATAGACATGTAGAGTCATTTATGTGTGTAGTTAATGCATTTAACGTTTTATTTCCAGAGCCAAATTATTGGGGATGCTTCTGAAAAATAGTAAGGGTGCTTACATACATAGATCACAGAAAGGGGACCAAACCATTAAGACAGTTTTATGGCATTACTGTATACATGCAAATAACTTAACATACTGAATATGTATGTTATTTTCTACATACTTTAGTGAAAGTGAAAGGCACATGTTTTTGTCAGTTATGGTTACCCATAACTAAAATGTGATCTCTTCATTTAACCCATCCTTCGTGAGGAGTGAACACACACTGCAAGTCATAAACAAACAACACCTGGAGCAGTGGGCAGCTATCAATGCAGAGCACAGGGAGCTTTAATGTGTACCTTAAAAAATATACACCAAAATATAGACACAATATAAATAATAAATACATTACTAGTGCTCCTTACACTTACCAAAAAATATTCTTCAGTTATTTCACACAGATTTTGTGAGACTATAGGTGGGTGGATCTATTCCCGTTTAGGGAGATCCAGGCACAGATTTGATAGCAGAGACTGCAACAGGAATATTAGGCTGTCATTTTAAGAGCTAATGCACTTTTCTTAACGGTATTGACTGTCTATGGACAATGTCTATTGATAAATATGTTTTGAATTTAAGTTACACTCTTCAAAAGGGACATTTCGCAAAGTAACTGTGCATTTGTAGTGTTGTAAGCCACATAATACAATTTGAAAAACACAATCTATTACGCTGCAGTTGTCCTCAAAATGCAACACTACAATGCAACACCTCTGGTTGTGTACAGCACCTGCTGCTCTGCATATTTTTTAAGAATAAGACTTACAAATGTGCAAATTAAGTTTATTTTCTGTGCCAAACATTTTTCCTTGGATGTTTTTTAGCATTAATTGTTTATCTGCCACAATGTTATACAGGCTTTTTAAGTGGCTGTTTAAAGGATGGGACCTTTTAAACCTATTTTAGATATGACAACAAATCCATAGCTTGTGTACTTGTTGTTTCTAACTACCAACCTTAGGTTCAGGATCACAATAAAGAGAAGAAATTAGGACATGCTTTGGCCTAAAAACCTTTACTTATTACACAATACTAATGGATGTAAAAATATTATAAATGCACTCTTACAAAATACTAGTAATTGTGTGTATATGGGCTGATAGTTTGGGAAAGTTACAAGTACAAAGAACAAATTTGGGCAATTTTTTCCAAAAACTCCAAAAAATACAATTTTTTCCAAAAAATACATTTTTCTTTACATTTTGTTTTTCTTAATCCAGGTTTTAATTAACAAATTGGATGTCATTAAACTTCATATCATGTAATTTATTCTCATTTAGGTTGCATTTACACTGACACAAAAAAATTGATTTTGTACATGGAAAATGTCTTTTTTGCCGGGAGAATAATGTAAACACATGCATCGGATAGGAAGTGTAAATGTAAACAGGCGGTCCAAAAACATGGTCCTAAGCTCAGATCAGAATATTAAGACTTGCAGTACAAAGCAGCCTTAAAATGTGCAATTTTATGTTTATAAATATTAAGGATGTGTGAAATGTACGTATTTTAAAAATCATCAGTAGATTGCCTGAGCGACTAGAATCCTGTTTTACGAAAGCCCTATATAATTAGGTTGGTCAAATAACAGTGCAAATCACAATAGAGCAACACATTTAACTGCATGTGCAGGACTGTATTGACTTATAGGGGTCAATTTTAAAGGGCTGATTTTACTGTATTGATTTAAAGGGGGCAGCTTCTTCAAGAGGGTGATGCTGTGAACAGTATGTTAAACATGTCAGTTAAAGGAGTACCAGTAAAAATGTCAATGAACAACTAAGTATGAAAACATCAAATACTAGTTATCCTTATGTTTCTGGTTAACAGTTGAGTCTGGTGGTCTGACATTAAATTTACCCCAGTAAATATAACAAGGATGACACAGTGAAGATTTTGCATGCTTCTGTACTGTTGTGAAGGCTCTTGTAGATGATGGTTTGTCCCATTCTAATATTCTCATTCTGAGAATAGAATTTGTTAAATACACCATTCACAGTTTACTATACTTTACTGAACACAATAAAATGCAGAAATGCTGGCAGTAGTATAAACAATCTCTGTATCCCTCAGACACACAGTAAATAGTTTATCCTTCTACAACAAAATAGATTTTTTATTATCCAACACCCACACACATGTTCAAGTCAACATATTCCTTTTTCCTCTGGTGCAATAACAACCCACTTATCATACATACACACACATATTCTCTCTCTGTTTCATTTTTTATGTACAAGGCTCTTTTATCTCATCGACTATGAGTGTGCTTCACAATAGTGTATGTTAAACTCACATGTGGAGTGCTGGAGCATGTCATGCAGACACTGATGGACCACTTTGGCTCAGCTCATCTGCTAAAATGCTTTCAACTCCAGGGTCAAAATATCAGAACATACTCAAGCACCATCGCAGATGTGAAACCCTTTTTAGTTCTTGAGTAGAATTAAATTGAAAAGGGAATAAATGCACTTTATCACAGAAAACATCCCACATATATAATCATACAATATTGATATGTTGATGTTTTACATAAATGTAGCATATTTTTTTATTGCTGTGTTATGGTGATTCTGCATTTGGCCGTTGCTGTTGGCACTTGTTTACACCTGCACACACCTGTCTGGTGCACTTGTTCACACCTCACAGATTTTTTTTCCCTAGAGACACACACACACACACACACACGTTGTCGTAGTTACATAGTTTATGAGTACTCTGAATAGGCATAATGGTTTTTACACTATAAAACTAATAAAATTAACCAAATGTCACCATTTATGTATGTTTTTGAGCAATTTGGCCTAAAATGATACAGGTAGTGCCACCATTAGCCATGTTTACATTGTTATTTTTTATTACAAACAATGTATCTCATAAGCTACATATACAAACCCACACACATCTTAACACACACACTCTTAACACTTACAGAACCTGGCCAGGGAAGGTAGCATGTTAGGAAGCACTATTACAAGTTAAAATGTGTGATTAGTGGCAACACTAACAGAGTTAAATAATCAAAATTACAATTCTACTCTTGCATGATGCAAACGCACAAATGCAGGCTTATAAATGGCCTTAGGGGATTTGAAGTTTCTTCAGCTGCAACATATGTCACGGTCAACAGTAATTTTGTTCCAGCTGAAAGATTTCTCATATCTGTCATAAGACCTCTGTCATGAGATAAAGTAGATATTGCCAATTTTAGTGATTGAAATAAATGGCTTCTATTTCTCCTGCTTGCTGTAAAACAGAACATTATTTTAGCAAAGGACTGCATTTGCCCAGTTCCCTTTAGCTTTTTGTTTTTGGTGTCAGACCAGCCCTTCAAACAGCATTGCACCCCTGTCGTGACAGAAATACAAGGTGGCTTTTTCATGAAGCAGACCTGATGTTTACAGCCATACTTGGTGCATTTAATT
The DNA here is from genome assembly GCA_036877545.1 of Yasuhikotakia modesta. NCBI lineage: Eukaryota > Metazoa > Chordata > Actinopteri > Cypriniformes > Botiidae > Yasuhikotakia > Yasuhikotakia modesta. The sequence continues at coordinate 5,428 of JBAJNP010013948.1, read as the reverse complement.
ATATGCTCTTCACTAAACTGTGCCTGCTGCAGACTATGCCAACTGAGGCATCAGACAACCAAACAACACACTGTGTGGCTCTAGAGAAAAGAAGAGATAGTCTTGACAGAATGCAGACAACCTACCAGATTAAACATTAATGCCCAACTCTGCGTTCACTTTTTCAATGGCTGTCTTCTATATTTAATGCCAGCTCAGCACAGCCTGCATTTACCCTTTCAAGCAAATGTTTATTTGGTCTTCAAACCCTAACACTGTGATGGTACAAACTATAATCCCCCCTTAATAATAATATACACTGGATTTATGTATAAGATTTGCTAATGGACCTGTTTTAGTTTTAAGTGTAGACTGGTTGTCACGATGGCTCTGCTATAGGTCTGCTTTTAATGTACTATAGTCTTTTTTCTCTGTTGGATATTAGGAGTGTTAATAGTATCCTACATAATATATTTCTGACAGGTGTTACAACTTATTATTTATTTCTCTAAAATCACATTAGTATGTGGGGGATTTGTGCACAGCTGGTGCCAGCAGTTATTCCAGCAGGCACATTGAGAGGCTGTGGGACTCCAGCAGAGCGCTTACTGCCCACGTTGTGTTTGTGCTGCTATGCTCATACTTATTCATGTATTCACATCCTGTAGTCCAGTTGGTCTTGTCTAACCGGTCTTGTTTTCTTGTTCTGTTTCTCAGTTTAGTCCAGTCTTTCTGATACCTCTTGCCCAGAGTTTGCCCTGGATTCCCCCTCTTCCATTTCTTCCTGCCTCTGTTCCCTCTGTGTCTAGCTTCCCATGCCCATTCCCTGCTCACCTGCCTGTCCGCTAGCAGTTTCTCCTTTGCCGACCATGTCATCGCCTGAGTTTAGCTGCTGCTAAAGTGGGCTAATCCTTTATTTTGATCCAAACACACACTATCTTGCTTGTGTTTGAAACACAGGCTTGTGTTGTGTTGTACAATTACACATAATATAGTAACATACCCATCAAAAGTGTTTCCTGTGACCACTTACAAAGGACAAGACAAGAAAACACCTGTTTCAAGTGCTGTGTACTTGTGATTGGCCAAATTAGATCCTAATACCAAGGTATAAATAGAGTCTACTCGCTTCTCACTCTTCTGCCTTTTAACATTTCTTTTGTTTCTGTGCTTCATTAGACTGACAGAACACTCCTCATAAACACCCCTCATTTAACAAGTTTTCAGAATCATCTTGATGGCTATACTGGGAATAGTTTTCATATAACACTTCAAACAAACAAGCAGCTTAGAGACACTGTTCTAGGATTAGTCCTGAGGTAGCGAAGGCAGATGTTCCATCAGTATCTTTTTGCATAATGATACATTCCATTTCCACATACTTTAAAGTGGCTTTGAGAAGATTATGAAATACATTCATCTTCAAGATAAAACATAGTGTGCTGAAAGCACCTGATAACTATAGTGAGTAGTTACAACCTGCCAGTGCTGCTGCTGTATCTGTGATAATGTTACGACCTATAAATCTATGATTCAACTAAAGGTAAATAGCTGCTTCACAGAAGAAATAAGTATTCCTGCACCCAGGGATTTATGAAGACTTAGCCCAGCTGAAGTGTGTGCTTCTTTGCAAATATGCTTTTCTTTGTGTGCCAGTGTGCAGCATTCATATCTCTGTGTGCACAATGCTGAGCTAAACTGAGCTAAAAAGAGAATACCAGTATTTCAGTGGGTATTATTTTCTTGACATACTTTTGTAAGAAGCATACGTGCAGAGAGAGTGCCTGGAGAACATGAGCAGCTGTAGGGTGTGTCTGCAGCAGTTAGAAGGGATGCTGTAAGAAGGATTTGGGGGTTTGCTGAGGAAATGAGAAATGTGTTTGAGGGTGTCTTTCTCTCAAAACCAGTGTTACATTTGTTTTCACTAGGATATTTTAAAGGTTAGTTTGATACGATTTTAGTGGTACTCATAGAACTTGCAAATGTGGCTTTTTAGACTATAATTGTTGTTGCCAAAATGTTGAAGTAAATTTTAAAATTATTTAGTTTTATTTTTCTAATTTGTTTAACTTTTAAGATATAAAAAAAAGGAAATCTGACCAAAGACTTTTTAGATTGTATGTACGAGATAGTTAGAACCTTTCCAGGACCTTCTTTTGATTTCTCAAGTCATCTGTCGTTCTGTTTTTGTGTTTTATTTTATTCCTTTATCCGTTTCCAACCAGACACTTTTGTCACTCGGGACATCAGTAAATGTCACTCACATTTATATACTCACATTTATATAACTTTCTGTTGGTTTTCATTTTCTAACTGAGTTGGACAGATGGCCTTTGACTGAGGACCTCTATCATACTCCGTATTTACTGGGAGACATAGAAAAATAGCATAAAAGGCTTAAGGCCAAATGTTGTATAGAATAGCTGCCAGACAGAACGCAAGAGCAGTTCTGCCCTGACATACTTCACACTCCCGCCCCTACATGTGTATCTGTAAATTGTCTAACAGACTGTAACCTTCAACCTTGGTTAGTTTTAAAATGGTCATAAAAATGTACACACTGCAGCTAATGTTAGTAGCCTGGTCCCTTCTGAGGAACATGGCACTGTTTTTGGTTTGACACTAATAAGAACACCTCTGATTTGGCCACTGTCTGAATCTCATGTCTAATCATGTGAATCTAATAGGCCCATGGCAGTGCTTGATGTGCATCAGGTACACCTACAAGTATTAGGGACACCTGAAGAGGGTGTCATCAGCTTTTCTGTCTCCAGGAACTGCTTGTCTGTTGTTGTCATGTCAAAGAACCACTCATATCATGGGGTTCACAGGAGGCTTTCTTGCTCCCTTGCTGAAGGGGCACAAGCCACAGGGTCAGAGAAAGGTCTTGTCTGCATCTGTCTGATATTATCCTGCTGCCAGCGATGCAAGACACAGTGTGGCTAGGGAGGTCAGATTGTGGGTCCAGCCTGGCTGCCCCATATATGAGGAGCTGTTGCAGACCATTGTGAAGCACTGCAATCGATTACCGTGTTACAGGCATACCAAGATGACCTGGACCAATGGATGGGCTTTGCTCTAATACTGTAGCTGGGCTAAAGTCTTAGCCACCAAACAAATGGCTATGGCATCATTGTGCTATGGCATCAAATGGCTATGGCTGCTGAGAGAAATTTTTGGTTTTTTTAACTTGCTGGTCTCACCCTTGAGCTATTTTGCACATCTGTACAGATGGTGGTTAAGAAGTTCAGAGCAGCGAGACAGTAGTCTCACCCTTTTGAAAATATATACGGTGCCAGTCTAGGTCCTGATGCTCCTAAGCCTAGTCCACATATGTCTTAGGACTGGAGACCGGAACAGATGCAAAGCATCACCACCCATATTCCTCCTCCTCACAGGGCAGAATGCAAGAACAATGCAATGCTTGGAAAGGAGGAAGGATTGAGATAACTTCATACAATGTCTACCTCCCTTCCTATTGCTTAGCTGTCACATTAACACTTAAACAGGCGTTGAATATTGGACCAGTCTTGACTATGGTGGTCTGTTTAAAATCTTTGCCTACTCTCATGGTTCATTCGGGTTCTTTCACTTCCCTTAAGACCCTTAGTAAGGAAAAAGAGGAGATTAGTTCCAGATGGCTCAGCCTAATATAAAAAAATGAAGGAAAAATATTGTCCCACCCTGACAAAAACTATTTTTAGAACCCAGGTTAAGCCAAATGCACCAGTATGTGCTACAGCTAATAGACCTGGTTATATTACAGTGGTTTAATTCTGCCTCAGCTCTGCGCTGCTGACCTTCCCTCTCTATGTGCGCTGACACTAAAAGCCCACCGTAATTTACTGAACGTTATAAAGCAGTGTCACCCTCAAATGGATGACAGGACTGTTTGCAGTGTGTAGAACAACAATTTTTGGCTAGGTGCGGTTTCTGTCTCTGTTCTAAATGGATAAACACAAACAAACTGTTATTTGTGGAACTTGTCCACCTACACAGAGCATTTAGAGTGAAGTATAACAACCTGCAATGTGTATAAATGTTTTGTTTAGAAAGTGATGGCTTAAAATAAATCAGCTCGGAGACAAGGACAAATGTGACTGTGAGGGTTAGCTTTGGAGGTGGGGTTAGGGGATATAATATACAGTTTGTACAGTATAATTATGTGTATGTGGAGAGTCTTTGAACCATATATGCAATACACACACATACTTTTCAACCTTAAGCTGCATAAAGGTGTCTTTCAGACCAAAGCAAGACCCTTATGTGTGTTGGGGTTTAAGTTTTGGGTCAAAATTGTTCACAGACCATATTTGACTGCATAACATATTGTAATATGTTCTATCTAATCAGCACCTTATAATATAATTATAAGGACATATAACCTTATAAAATGTCCTCCAGGATCAGACATCATGTACCATAAAAAAACATTTAAGACATTAATGTACTATGTCCAGTAGACGTTATTTATTTATTTATATAAGCTGCCAAAACAGCTTATGTTTGTTTGATAAATGTAATTATATCAAATGCTACTAAACTATACTAGACTACAGCTGCTAATCACACACATAGCAATCCAGTGAAGTAGCTGTGCAGTTCCTATGGAAAAAAATTCTAAAGAGGATTAGGAGAGACAGTCTCTGTCATACTCTTTTTTTTCTTCCATTTCCATCACTTTAGTGTTTCTATCTCTATAAATGAATCTGGCCAAATGTGCTCCATATATTTTTATTAGAAGAGTCTAAAAGGTAGACTGTAGTCTCTGTCTATTTCTGGCCACTGTAATGGTGTCTCATTAACCACAGTTTAAGCATGCGTAGGTGAATCATAAGGTAGGGGAAATGCATAGCAAATAATGTATTCGAACAAACTAAAATAAAAACAACAACAAAAAGCATTCCTCTGTTTAAAACATCACAATGGTAAAACCACATTCCCCTTTAGACTACCACTATTGAAATTACAAGTATGCAAGTATAACATTAAAATGTTCTACTTATGTTAATTTTCTATACAAAGGTTTGTCATTTTTCAATTTTTTAAAAATGTTTTAAGCGTAGCTTTTGACATATAAATAAAAAATAATACAACAGAAGGTATCGTATTAATTAAAGACATTCCTTAGACATAACATTATGTATCTAATTTGTATGCTCTGTTGTGTTTCATTTAGAAATTATCACCCTATTTTTCAACTTTACCATCCACTGTAAATGCTTTAGTGTTGAAAAAGGTGAAACTAAAAAATGGGCATTTATTAATGCAATGAGCTCTGTGAAGCTGTGGTTATTAGAGATAACATGCCGCTGTTAACTTAAAACTGGTGCGTTGTTGTAGCGAGTGGTCCTGAGGCCACATCGGGGTCAGGAGCCATCTGGTTTGCAACAGCTTCAGATATGACTTAGAAGATGAGGGGGAAGTAACCATGTCCCCACCAGGGGGC
>JBAJNP010013947.1:0-10909 GCA_036877545.1 Yasuhikotakia modesta | reverse complement strand
TGTGTGTGTGTGTAATTAGCGCTGTTAGCCGGCTAGTCACACACATTAAACATTGTATTGATCACTGATATGAATACGATAGTTGTTGAGTTTGTTGTCTGTGTTTACTGTGTGTTGGGTTCGGGTTCGGTACTGGGTTTGTTTTAACGATATCTGGCTCTGGTCCGGTGGTCTTCACGTTAGCTTCGCTAGCAACCGGACAGTAAAGTTAAATAGAGGAGCTAGTAACTTAACTAGCCGTGTTATGGCCATTTGTGTGACGTCACTGTCGGTACCGGTTAGTTCGGTAGTAAATCCCGTCAGATGAGAAAGTTAGCAGCTGTTACCGGGTTGGGAAATGAACCAGTTAGCTCGCCTGCTAACGGGAGATGATGAGTTAGCCGGTTAGCTGACTAGTTAAGCTTTCTAGAAATGACCCGGTTCGGTTCCAGATACTTGGTGTTAAAACAACAAACGTGCATCTTATTACAGGTTCATTTAATTGTTATCAAAGCACAAGATCTGCCTGAAAACAGCGTGTTGTTGTTGTTATACCCTATTATTTACCCTTAACTGGGATGTAAACACTTCACTGGTAGTTCAATTGGGTGTTTATTGTGACCATTGATTTAATCCCAGTACTAGTTAAATCATGGCCTGTGTTTGTTCTGACGCTAGTAACCTGTAAGAAGTGTTGAGTTGGAGAGGGCAGAGTTCAGTGTTTCTTGGTTAGATCAGTTATTGTGAATACAAATGCGTAGTATTTCAATAACCAGGTTTTAAATCATTACATAAATTTAAACACCGGACCCATCCACGGTGATCCCAGATTAATAATTCCGGTTGGGTTAGTTATGATCTGTCGGTGGTCTTTGGACTGTGTGGTGACACTACGGTTGTGTCCGTCAGAGCCGGGTGAAGTTAGGGTTGGTTAAAGAGGTGTGGTGCTGGTGTAAGTTGTTTTGTATTAGAAAACACTCTGTGGTTGTAAATAAACTGGGCGGCACCAACGTGAGACGCCGGAAACGCTGTAAACAACTAAACCGTGTTTCGTGCTAAACTTCGAGCAAAGATTTAAACATCAGCTAGTGGCATCACTTCCTGTCTGTGTGAGACATGATCGTAATTTCTGAAGTTATTAGCAGTAACTGTATAATCCTCTCCAGTGATTGTATTGTTTTGTCACACATTGTGTCTGTTAGACGGTCAGATAAACGTTTGGTGACAGAGAATCTGTGTGTGTTGGGATAGCGAGTTCTTGAGCCGTTCTGAGTTGTGGTGGTGAAGCGTTTGTGTACCTGAGAGACGCTCTGGATGTGAGAGATGGAGGCTGGCGGTAAACAGGAAGAGCTGACGTCTGACGCAACGTCTCAAACGTTCTGATAACGTCAGATGAAGAACACAAACACAACTAAAGGAAACAGTCAGTCTTCAGAAACGATTGTGTTCTGGCTGTGGTCCAAAAACAGACGCTGTTGTCTTCAGAAATGACTGTTTCACTTTCTGCCATTATTGCTGAGACGAGGTTTTGTATGTTAACTGTGTATGTATGTGATCATCATTGTTATGAGATGAAAATGTCTTTCTTTTAAGGGCTCTGATCAAACCCAAAACTCAGTTAACAACTAGTAAATACCCACTCAGTGGGTCCAGTTGTCATTTTCAGTGGTTGTGTGGATATGTTGGACTGTAACTTTTAATAGAAACTGAGTTAAAATTCACGTATCTCTGCTCATTCTGTGAGTTAGTGTCACTCAGATGGGGTGGGTGGTTAAACTAGTGATACTAGTAAAACACTGTTATGTTATAAATGAATAAACAAGTTTCTCAGTTGAGTATAATTCGCTGTGTGTTGTGGCTGGTATCCAGGGTGTTGCTAATGTGTTCACAGGGGTTGTATGTAGTCAAAAAGTTATTCTCATTGCCAACATCCAAGCGCTGTAAACAGTGGTAATAAACGTGGTAAGTGATGCTAGTTTGTGTTCAGTCAGATCTGTGTACATTATTCTGTATCAGTCCCTGTGTTTGCTCCAGACAGACAGAGATTAACTTGGCAAACCGACTGCCATTCAAACTAAATAAAGACGTCAGGCGATTAGTTAAGTTTAACCACACGGTTCTAGAGATGAATCGCATATTGTGTGTTTGTATCGGTGTCAGACACAGTCGAGGGCGTCTTGTGATATAATTAAACACACTTTGTTGCTGCCCCAGTGTTGGCGGATCTTCAGTGTGCGCGTGTGTGTGTGCGCGTGTGTGTGTGCGCGTGTGTGTGTGCGCGCGTGTGTGTGTACGCGCTTCATTTGCACTCCAGTGTGTTTGAGATGGCAGTGGGGGATGGGTGCATGCGTGTGTGTGTGTATGCGTGTGTGTGTGTGTGTGTGCGCGCGTGTTGAGCGACTGCCTGCTTGCGGCTGTTTTTACAGTGCCCATGTGAAAGACAATCAGCTGATGTGTGTGTGAGTGTGTTTTGTGTGTGTGTGTGTTGTCCTGTAGCTGGGGGGCATGTCAGGTGAATCTTCCAGCAGTTAAGGGGTTAATAACGTCCATTTTGTTAGGTAACACCCTCGTGGCCCTGATCTGTGTGTGTGCTGCTAAAATGGCAGATTAACCCTTGATGTGCAGATATGAATCCACCGGACACCCGTCAGTCTCCCTGCAGCTCGTGTTTGTGGCGTGTGAGGAGACGTGTTCGTTTTAAAGGAAGTTTGGGGGGTTTGTAGCGTGTCAGAGTTAGCGTGCTAGCTCACCTGGGAGATTTGATGTGCTAATCATCAGATGTTTTATGTTTATGATGCAATCAGGAAGTCCGTGTTTACAGTAACACAACTTCTCTCTGAGAAACTGAGTTTTCATCCGTGTTAAAACTAACCTGTGGTAATTTACATTCATTTACAGGCCGGAGTGTCTGTTACCCACAGTTAAATGGTAGCTGTCAGTTTTAGACACACAACTGTTTACTCTGGCCTCATCATTTTATAGAGATTTTGGGGGACAGAAATCCCCCCTAGCAGGCACATGTAGTGACTGTGGCTTGTATTTGTGTTGTTGTTGATGTCTGGCTCAGTTTGTCATCAGATCAGAGGTTTAACTTCAGCAGGTCTCCAGAGACGGCCTCCGTTCTCCCAGTTTGCTCCAGTGTGGCGTGAATGGACACGTTTCCACTCGCCCTGAAACAACCCAGTACAACCCAGTTCTCTGCAGTTCTGCAGTTAATGCGATATCAGACGTGCAGCTGGGAGTTTTAGCAGTTTACGGGTTAGCATGGTCAGAAATTCATTTGGTTAGTGATTAATACATAAATACACTTCGTGGCATAACGTGATTGGCTGTAATGGTACATGATGTCACAGCTATAAATAAATCTGTGCACACGTTGTTGTTAAAATATCAAACTTCCTGTCTTGTGTAATGTTGTAGTTTTGTGTGTATTCAGCTGAGATCTCACCAGCTTCTGGTTGCTATAATAATGTGGTTTATGTTTCATCAGAGCAAACATACGTTTCGCACAAGTATCTCCTGACGCTGTCCGTTTCCCATGAGGCCGTTGGGCTACGTGTCTGCAGCTTTAGCGACAAACATCCATTTCCTCACCAGAACACGCAGCGTGAGTCTGAACTGATGACAGACTCTGTGCTCAGCAGAGTTCAGATATATGTGTGTGTTTGTGTTCAGTTTGAACACGTGCTGTGTTCAGTCAGTTCTGAAGGAGTCTGTTTGTATCTTTAAGCACCGGTGGGTTATTGTATGAGACAGATGCAGCGTATGTCAGGGGCTGTGTTTCATTAGCATTCATGATGTTTGTCACTGAATTTGAGCTGCGTGTGGACATAAAACCTCAGAATGTTTATCTGTGTGGACAGAACGTTTCTGAAATGATTAAACAACTCGATTTCTGCAGAGACCCCCACACAAAAACATCTCCAGTGGATGTGATTATTCTGTGATGTTTGCAGTGGTTATGGCTGGTTACTAACCGTCAGTGTTGAGTTGACAGGCTTGGTTGACCTACATTTGTGTCCAGCACTTACTTACATCAAACATTATAAAACCCACCGACAGATTGATTGAAGAAATGAAATTCATGTCTCTTTAGTGTGAACACAACAGAGGAAAAGAAATGAGTTTATTAAGTCTGTCTGCTGCTGATGTTGGGCTGTAATCTCGTCACATTAGCGCTTCATTCGTGTTTGTTCAGTCTGTGTCGGTTGTTTTTAATGCGATCAACACTTCCTGCCAATCTCTGAAAGACGTGTTGTGGAATGCGATGGCCCATCCCCCACTGGCAGAGAACTGCGTCTGTGCGGCCGCATTTACTGCGAGGCCGGATCTGAAAGGGTTAAAAACCTGCTTCAGTTTCTCGGCTGCGTCCACCAACCGGTTCCAACTGGTTTTCAGGGAAATGCTTTATGTGCCCCATGGAATCCTGGGAAGGTGGCGAGGAGCCTCTGTGATGTCATGGCCGGTGTTGAGCTCAGATGACTGATATCATGCTGGGCAGGTGAATCACACGTCAGCCGGGCCGTCTCTGTAAGTTCTGCAGTGGGTTCTACAGATGTTCTGTCTGGTGTCTGTTCTGCATATCTGAAAGCTCTGGGACTTGTTTTGACAGCGTGTCACAGTTCAGTATGGAGATAAATTCTCTGTAGACAATTGTCGTTGTGTTTGGAGGTTTTGGGTTCCCGGTTCTGACTCTTGTTTACAGAAGTTCTAGTACAGAAACTGTATGTTTATGTATTTGCATAACATTTCTGTTTGGGTTTTCCTGCACAGATCACAGCTGATTAAAATGTGATGGACGGTGAATCATTGTAAATGTCTTTAAAAAGAAATGAGTTCTGTGATTGGCTGTCACTTTAAACGTGTCACAATGCAGTCTGCTTCCTGTCCTCTCATTTTTTGTCTTGTGTCCAATCACAACTCTCTGCTTTTAGATGCAAGTTCAGGAGTCATTGTTGGTGAAACATTCAAATCAGACTGATGCCACATCATCTGAGAACTGAGTGCAGGTTGATGTTGTCTTTAAGTTCTCCTGCTCATTCTGAGATGTTCGTCACAGGTGAGAAGATGGCTGAAGACGGGGTGCGTCAGACGCGCAGTCAGAAGCGAGCGCTGGAGCGTGAGACCCCCGCTGCGGGGGCCGACCTGAAGAGACCCAAACTGGAGAGGGAAGAACAGGGACCCGAGGACGAGCCGAGGACCAAGAGCCAACAGGCCAACAAGGTGAACGACATCCTGCAGGGTGGAGAGGTGAAGGCCACCATCAAGGTGGAGCTGCAGGCCGGAGATGAACCTGTGGACATGAGCACCTCCAAAAGGTGAGATGGTCTCTCAGACAACTTCAGACACAAGGTCTTCTCAGGAGTTTAATGTGTTGCTGTGAGGTGTTGTGTGTGGTTGCTAGGGCTCTGCTAGGATTTGTGGTGTTCTGTGTGGTTGCTAGGGCGCTGCTAGGATTTGTGGTGTTCTGTGTGGTGGCTTGATGACCCATGTCACACGAGACATGAGTTTCTAAGAGTCTGTACTGATCCTCATGTAGCTGAACGGTGAGATGTTATAGCTGGTGTTAAAGGCTTTTGTTTTGTTATTGTCAATAATAACAGTGATGCTAATATAACAAAACTGGTCTTGAGTTGCTAAGAAATGTTTGTGGTCCAAATGTTGAACTTTAATGTGCTGAAACATGAAGAGAGCTCATGGTTACGACTGAAGCTGAGGTTAGGAGGAACAAACACAAGTTGTGAGATAGATGCAGCAGGACAATAGGAGGCCATGTTGTGGGGTGAAGGTTGTAAGATGTCTTCTACTACAAACACGTCCATCTCGTGCTGATCTTCTTCCAAAGAGAAGTTCTTGCATGTTCTGCTCCTCACGTAGGGTTCGAACCCTAAGCTCTTCCTGTGGCACCTGAACCCTCTCAGACGAGGCCCTGTCGCTAACTGGTTTCAGCCGGCCGTTGCCATGGTTTCCCATGGTAGTGTCATGTGATCTCTTCAGTGCGGGTTAACCCACACAGGAAGTCGTGCAGGTCACTTCTGGTAACCTACTGGTTACCATTTAGTCTGGATTTTGACAGAGACGCTCACACTCAAACCTGCCATGATTCCAGTAAACTTGCTCTGTGTGGAGGGATGTATTTACTGGCTTTTAAGAAACACTCAGTGGTTGCAGAAAGCGGCTGAACTAAGTGCTGTTCAGGGATGCTTGATGTTTCTTACTGTTTTCATGATCGTCTGTTTGCGTACATCGACTCGAGGATGAGCAACCACACAAAACGCTCTAGTAACCATCTAACAGCACCCTAGCAACCATACAGGTACCAAAACAACACCCCTACCACCACATTAAACCGCTGCTACGTCTTTAATATGCGTTGTTTTGGTACAATATGCATTGTCTGCAGTTGGTTGATGTACACAATACATGTACTGTGTATACTGTATCATTAATAATCTATCAGACAATACTGTGTCATTAATAATACACATAAGTGTCATTAATGCATTTTCTGAGCTGAGACAAACTCCTGCAGCCTTTGTGAGGCGTTTGTGTTTGGCGACCTCTTGTGGACGGTGCTGCAATAACTTGTATTTTCTGTCTGTGTTTCTCAGTGACATAAAGAAGGAACGTCCTCCGACGCCTGATGACGTCATTGTTCTGTCAGACAACGAACCCTCCAGTCCGTGTGTGAATGGAGACGGTCACGCGTTTATGAAGACAGACACCGAGATGTTGATGGTAATCTCACACGTTACACACAAATCAAACCCCAGACAGTTTGTTCATGCTTGTGTGGCTCAGATGAAGTGAAGGCAGTTTATGGAGAGAGAGTGTTTTTGCAGAAATGCACGCCGGCCGAGCGCAATCGCATCATCAAACGTCTGCAGGAGGAGCTGCGTCTGCAGGAAGCCAAACTCATCCTGCTGAAGAAACTGCGTCAGAGTCAGACGCAAAAAGACGCTGTGCAGAAGGTGAAAGAGTGTCACACACTACAGCCTGTTAGACGCACCAGTAACACTGTTACTTCTGTTAACAATAACTTCTGTTCTGCTTGCAGTCGACAAACTCACTGTCTGCTCCTCCGCCGCTGCTGAGAGGAAGTGTCACATCCACTAAAACAGCCCTGCAGGTCAGTGCTGAGGACAGATTCACCTACAAACACGACAGAACGAGAGTTAAACGTGTGTGTTGTGTTCAGGCTTGAGAGTTAAACGTGTGTGTTGTGTTCAGGCTTGAGAGTTAAACGTGTGTGTTGTGTTCAGGCATCCGGTCGAAGCTCAGGAACAGTGATTCCTCCTCCTTTGGTCCGAGGAGGAACGCAGGTTTCCAAACACGGCTCCCATAGCACAGTAGTCATGCCTCCCTTAGTCAGAGGGTCACAGGTAATGCTGACAGAAATGTGATTAATTACTGTTTTGTTATTTATGTGGCATTTATGCATTAGATCACATGTCTGATGATCTCATGCATTTGTGTTTGCCGCAGCCCATCGCGGTGACCCCGCAGCAGATCGCAACTCTGCGTCATCAGCAGCATCTGTCCGGTTCCGGTCCTCCTCCTCTGCTGCTGGGCCCACGGACCTCCGCTCCCAGCGTACAGATGCAGAGCCAGAGAATGATCCAGCAGGGTCTGATCCGCGTGGCTAACATAGCTAACGGAAGTGTCCTCGTCTCTCAGGTCTCCTTCACTTCCTGCCTATAGCTGTAGAGAACCGGTACACCACACAAAATACCCTCAATGCTGCCGTCCAATGATAAAATGAGGGAAGTGACATCATAGTTGGTCATGAAGGAAGTGACATCATAGTCGATTGTTGGGTTCCTTCAGTTCTGAACACAGACCATCTGTGATGCTCTTGATAACCACAAACGATAAAAACTAATTGTGGTGTTTGTGTTCAGGCATCCGGTCTGAAGAGTTCTGCTCTGGGCTCCAGCGTCAGTGAGTCTCCAGCCAGCCGCCAGGCCGCAGCCAAACTCGCCCTACGGAAGCAGCTGGAGAAAACTCTGCTGGAGATCCCGCCACCCAAACCTCCAGCTCCGGAGTTCAACTTCCTGCCATCTGCAGCCAACAACGAGTTCATTTACCTGGTGGGGCTGGAGATGGTGGTGCAGAACCTGTTAGATACTTTTGCTAAGAGTGAGTATGGCGCTGTAGGTCATGTTGTTTACTAACTGTACACTGGAATCACTGTCGCGTCATATCACTCGCAGGCAAGCAGCTGCAGTCAGAGTCTGCGTCTGCATCCACCCCGGCCACCAAAGAGCCCTTCACCTGCTCTCAGTGTCAGACGGACTTCACCTCTCGCTGGAGGCAGGACAAGGGCAGCGGATCCGTCCTGTGTGAAAACTGCATGAGCTCCAAACAGAAGAAGGTTCTGAAGACAGAACACACCGGCCGTCTGAAGGCCGCCTTCGTCAAAGCCCTGCAGCAGGAGCAGGAGATAGAGCAGCGGATTCTGCAGCAGACCGCCTCGCCCGTCTCCAAGACCACCTCATCTTCATCCTCCTCATCCACGCTCAAATCGGAACACGTGCTGGTGACGCCGCAGTACAAGCAGGTGCGAGCATCTGTGCCGCAGCAGAGCAACAGAGGAGCACCGGTGGGACGCTATACCACCAACGTCAAGCAGGTACAGGTGAAGTTAGCATCATGTTTGTTTGTTTGTTTTATTCAACGTTCTGCTGACCGGTTCCTGCTTTCGTGTTTCTGTCAGACTTCAGGGCAGCTGTCTCGCAGCGTACAGCAGAACGCCGGCGGAAGACACGGCTTCCCCACGACCTCTCAGCTCCAGAGCGCCGTCACGGCCGCCGCGCTGGCCAGCAGGCCAGGTAAACCTGCCGCGAGGCCGGGGGAAAAGGGGAGCAACGGCAGCCCCAACACCTGGAGGAAGCAGAACAGCTCCGCCACAGGTAGATGATTGATCTTCAAAATCACCCAGAACCCTTTTTAATGGAAGATGTTTGGGTTCCTCTCTGATAGGTCTCAGAGCTGCTCTGGAGATGTTTCTGTTAACCGTATTGTTTAGCCTGTTTTAAATGTGTTTACAGTCAGTTGTATGACAGTTAATCTGCGTGTTTTTCCTGGGCAGGTGTCACCATGGCTTATGTCAGCTCCAGTCTGTCGGGTCACAGAACGTCACCCGTGGACCGCCAGCGGGAATATCTTCTAGACATGATTCCCTCTCGCTCCATTTCCCAAACAGCAAACACGTGGAAATAATTCCCATCCTGAGGAAAACCTCTCTTTGTTTCTCAGAAATCCCGTGATCCTGTCTTTGGATGTTTGGTTGGTTACAAATATCAGAGAACCGGCCATTTAAGCAATAATGAAATTCCAAAATTATATTTTCTCTCTACTTCATCTTTGTTCCTTTAGTTGTACAGTCTGAGGTAAGAACCGTAGGTTGATATGTGTGGTAAAGGACTACTGTTCCAGGATCAGTGATAACGGAGACACCAGGGACCTCCTGTACAGATTTTGTATGTATCCGCTGAATCCCTGCAGGTTTCTGTGAGCTTTAGTGATTTAACACCTGAAAACTCTCCCCTCACGACTCCTGACGAACTCACAAACTTCACGACCTCTCGCACACTTTCATCCACAGGAGGTGGAGCTAAGAGGATTGTGGACTTCCTGCATAATTCCAAGGTTTTTCCAAGCGTTTGTGGACCATCTAGAGTGTGTGAGAATGATTGAGGTTTTCTGACGGATGCTGGAGTGTGACGTGTGTCTCATGTTAGTACGTTGTTTTGTTTGTATTTTTTTAGAAATGACCTTTCGTTTAATGTGTTCAGGTTTAGAGAACCGCACCGGTGGGGCGTTTAAACACCTGCCGGTGTAGCGTATATTTCTGCATATTTTGGGTTGTTTTTCCTTTGTGAGCTTAAAATAAGACATTTAAACAAGAATTGTGCATCAGGGATGAAAACAAACATGGATGAAACTAACAGAAGCAGCAGTTAATAATTAAACGCAACATACAGGTAATAACTGAACGGTCTGTTATTTATAAACGTCACTTTAGATGAAGGATTCACCGTTAGCCCAGTTTCTTGACTTCATATTCCAGTTACGTCTGGTAGGTTCAAATGGTTGTTAGTTAAGATTGGACTTTTTTAGGTGTAATTATTTTGCTACAGCCTCATCCGTTCATCCTACCATCGTAGGTTCTGTTGTAAGTTGTTCAGATTGACAGACTTTCCTTAAAGAAAGCGTTTGGGTTGAACGTTACTGCTTAAAGAATGTAGCGAGAGATCTCATAACTAGCTAAACCAAATGGAGTCCTTAAACCCGCCGGTTCGGTGGTGGTTGTTTATTTTTGAGTTGATTTGGGTTTTTAAGTGAAACAGGTTGTTTATCACAAACATCTGGTCCTGCAGTCCAGCGACTGCATCACGTTTTTGGTTTTGACTGTCAGATTTGTGCGGATGTTGAAATCTCATCATGCGATTTCTCCTGCGGCACCGCCGTTGTGTAACATCACTTTTACCAGTTGTACAAAAGTTGTTTTTCATCTGTTTCATCTATCAGTTAATAATTATAATAAAAACAATTTTAACCTTTTGTCTTTTCTGTTGAGTGTTTTTATGAATCTCATCAAAAGTTTTATAATGTTTATCTCAGTTAAATTAAGGTGTAAATTTGACCAGTTTGTGGGTTGTGGGTAAATGTAGGTGATGTGATTTATTTTTCTTCTGCAGCTTTTATTAATAACTAATCTGGTTTGGGTCAGTTGTTACAGATTTAGGGCTGGTTAGGGGCTTATAATAATTCTTATCAATGTTTTACGGTTCTGGTTAAGACTTTCTGTGGTTCTGGTTATATCTTTCTGTGGTTCTGGTTAAGACTTTCTGTGGTTCTGGTTATATCTTTCTGTGGTTCTGGTTAAGACTTTCTGTGGTTCTGGTTATATCTTTCTGTGGTTCTG
>JBAJNP010013946.1:0-11525 GCA_036877545.1 Yasuhikotakia modesta | reverse complement strand
AATTGAAGTAAAATTAAAAGTTAGAATAGCTTATATTGTGTAATTTGACCACTTAATATTAACACGTAATTGTTTTAACTTAATTAAGGTTTTAGAGGTCAAATCATAACATGTTGGTTGTACTAAACAAATATGGTTAATCTGACTATAGAAGTTCCATGACACTTACTTAATAATGGCTTAAGTTGAAATTACTTAAAAAGATGCATGCAAATTGTTACCTTCATTTTTTAAGTTGAGCCAGTGTAACGTTTTTTAGAGTGTAATATTATTATATAATATATATATATAATTATATATATAATTATTATATAACGTCTCCCCAAGTTTAGGCCATTTCCAGGTCCATTCAAACTAGCAGTCATTAAACCTATCCTAAACAAACCTAACAGCGACCCAAATGAGTTGGCAAAGAAACTTTCTTCTTCTAAACTCAAACAAAACAGAGATACATCTTATTGGGTCAAAGTCAAGTAAACATCAATTATCAGACTCCAATTTCAAAGTGTTTTGGTTCCTTGCCACTGTCGCCCTGTTGGCTTGCTTGCAGAGAGTCTGATGACATTAGCTTTGTTAATTTCACAGAACTGCGTGTAAACTGTAATAAGTAATTATTTTTTAAAGCAAAGTTCTGAATGACCAAATCAAAGCACTGGTTGAGTGCTGTAATACATGGATGCACTTTAGTCAATTGTAGCCATAGAAAGGAATTATTTTTTTTGTAGTATGTAAAGGCAGTTATACGAGTTATTATTTAGAAATTTTGTGTGAAAAATCCACTGTATAAAGTTCCTTTTGTTGATAGGACCTCCACCAGCTCTATTACATGCCGAGCTGAAGGGCATTTAAAAATAAAGAAATAGAGCCACATATTGTAACCAATTCGGTGATTTTATTTCAACTTAATTATCAATTCGTTAGCCCTTTAATTAGTTTTTTTTGCCCTTTAAAGTAGATGCATTGTCTGTACATTATTATATAAACAATGCAAAGTACCTTTAATAAATTAAAGAAAATTTAAGGTCTTTGAGCGAGTATGAGTCAGTGTGCAGTGTCAAACAGTGTGAATGGGTTATACACAGACAAAAGCCCTCTGTGAGGAATTAACCTGAGTTTAGATGAGGCTAATCTTAAACAGGTAAAGCCAGCTGAATCTCTTTTACCATAACCCATCAGTGATGTGTAAAGGCACTTAAAATTAAATTAACATTAGTTCTGAATTCTGTTTATGAGTTGATTCAGAAAACAAATTATATTGTAAAAACTACTGCTCGAAAAGCCACAACTTTTTTGCAGACTGAAATTCATATTTAAATAAATACTGTGATACTGTTTCTGTTCATCTTGTCTTGCTTAATTGTTTATAAGATTGGTATGTTTGTTTTTTAGCTCTGAGAGCTCTTTTTGGTTGACAAATTTCTACCAATTTCAAATAATTAATTCTGATACTGTGTTTGTGATTACAAGGTCTGAACACACAAGGAGGTTCTACCAAGAAGTGTGTACAAGGTTTGTAAATCGGTTCACGGCCAAACAGAGATTATTGTATTTAGCCTCTGAGTATCTCAGCTTTCCGTCAGATGACACAGCCTCTTTTTCTCTTCGGCTGTGTTGTTCCTTTACTCCATTCATCCTCTGGATGATGAACACTGTTTTGTGCTGATTCAATTGATCAGTAGCAGTAAAACCCCAAAACTAAACATTCATCAAGACATTTTTCATTCAGATCCAACAAAAAGGCCTCCAGTAGAACCCATAAATGCATAAAGTAGACACAGCATAATTATGTACTTTTACAATTAAACGTGCTAAAAAAGTTTTACAGCAGTCTTAGTCTAAAAAACAGTTTTATACTACAAAGACTGTTATTGTGCAATGGAAGGATTTCATGATACATAAAAACTAAGAAAGAGCCATTTGAGAAGGTTTATTTGTAAGAGAGGCCTGCCCCTTAAACAGTCAACTTATCATTAGTCAAAGAGAACATTAATTAGTCTATTATTCACAGAAAAAAACAGAGACTGCAAGGTCTCACAATCTGTATTTTTTAAAAAAAGGTAATGATGGATGTTCCAGAAGGTGACATGCTAATTCAGTAGGCAAATGTTCTTAAAAAAAAAACTCCGCTTCATTATGAGCAGAACAGGGCTCACTTACCCCTGACACTACAGATGAATTATGTCCTAAATTGCTTATTGTGGCTTAATCCATTAAGACCAAATTGCAGGATTCATGCTACATTTTATAAATACAGCACACTAGAAATGCAGAAGAGTACCAGAATACTAAAACAAACCACTAAATGCCAAGTGTATGTCCTTTCTCTTATTAGAAAACTAAGAATGGACTTAGTATTTCCCTGTAATGTTATATGTAACATTGCTAACATTGCTATCCCCATAAGTACATCATAAAAACATATTTATTTAAATAAATTAATAAACATGTGCCTATTCAACTTGGATAGTGCAATTGCTTAAATGGACTACCAGTCGACTAGGAAAATCCAGTTGGGGGCAGCCCCGAAGAGGGAGAGAGAGACACACACAAACCATCACATGACAGACACTCATGTGAAAATTTGCTGCCTGCTGTTTCCAGTGTCTCATCAACAAACTCTTCATGCTGCTACTACAGACCGGCTCTCATAGGCTTACCTCTCAAATCCCACTATAGCCTAAATCTATTTATCTTTTTCAAAGATGTCAGTGCATTTCTAATAGGTCAGCTGTATGGTGAGGGAAGGGTGGGCCTTTCTCCATCTCCCCTCTCTCTTCAGTAAAATCAGCCAACCATTTATCATCTCACACACTATTATGACTACATATGTGATGACACCATGCCTCAGCTGCTACACAACAATGTTCTGGTGATTTTTTTAATCCCAAAGAGATATGCCTGTGTTTAGGTCAGCCTACAGTTCGCAGCGGAGGAGTGCAAACAACCAAGCATCACTGTCTGTATGGGATGATGGAAACATCTCTAACACAGCACTTGCATCAGCACCAGAGATGGTCGCATCATCAGCACAACCCATATTACACTGGCTCTCTGCGGTCAGCCATCACATCATACTGTGACCCGTATAATGCATCACAGTCCTTTGAAAACATTTCTCCAATACCTTATATCTCTGTTGTTTCTAAGGCTGTTAAAGCCATAATACAATGACCAACAATGCTAGGATTTTCATGCACCTTCAATTTATACACACAGTGCTTCTAGTGTAAATTTTGGCATTCATAACAACGTTGTGCTTTTATGGAAAACTGTTTTCTAAACAAAAGAATTAAACAAAACAAGAATGGGTGTAATATATCTAAATTAATCTTACAATGTATTGTTTATCATAATAAAGCATGCGTGATTAATTTATTAAGTTACTCAAAGAATAAGAGGGCGACAATGACAATATATTCCCGATACCACGCAGTAATGCATGATCAACAAACAATAACGTCAGTTTCAGAGGCAATCAGCTGCGTTAATTTAAAACATTTTAATTGCATTGCATTTACATTGCCGTCGACGTGGCAGATTAAATGCGGAGTGTGACTATACCTTTGTATATAATTCAGACGCAGCCATGATAATGGTTGCACAATCTTCCCGCAATCACAGTCAGCTGAACATCCGATCGGTGTTGATCTAAATTTCTCCTGCAAATCTCATTCAGTGAAGACCATTGAAAGGATGTCATAAATGCAAAGGCTGACAATCTTGGGCTTCGTTTCTCGCGAATCTGCCCGTGTTTTGGTGTGTCTCTCTTCGATCGATGCAGAGAACGAGTCAATAAAAACCGCGTTGTCATGATCAAGGAAAAAATGACGCAAGAGCGCGCTCTTGTGGACAACCTTTAACTGGCATTCACCTATTCTTCATATTTATATAAATTCAACAATTACAATATAAATTAAAGCTGCAAGCAGCGATAAGCGGGACCTCGCACCAGAGCCACCGCCACTCAGCGCCATCACCACCCACAACTGCCAGCAACATCACCACCTATTGGCTTTAATAACAGAGTTATGTGGGCAAAAGCGTATGTTAATCGTAGTGTTAAACACACCACTTCCTGTGTAAAACACCCTACTTCCTGTTGCCTGCAGGTGGCGCTTTAACCAAAACTCAGGATTACCTTGTAGATGTCTTTAGGCCATGACTTGCATCAAATGTGTGAAAGATGGGGCCGGACAGACATTACGGGCTTGAGTTATAACACCTTTTTCTTCATGGCGAAACGCCAAACTTTGGCAGACCGCCACGGTCACATTCTGACCCAAAAACTGAAACGCTTCGCAGTTTAGCGACGCAAAGGTGACACCACTACAAAGTTGATCAGATAAAAACTCTAGGAGGAGTTTGTTAAAGTACGACGCATGGAATTTGGCAAAATAATTAAAAATGCAGATTAAATTAAAAATAAATATTTTCCTGTTAGGATTACAGGATCGCTGGAAGACTTTTTTTTGATGAATTAAAGTTTGCTATAGACCTACCAAATGTGGTACATGTACATTAACCGTAGTGCCCTGGGCAAGTTTAGTTGGCGCTATGGAGCCATTTTGCCCCCCCCCTTTATAACCCCTACTAAACACAAAAAACACACATTTTTTAAAGAACGTTAGATCTACTCTTATAAGTAATATTGTTCGCTTAATTGTCAAACTGTCATACAATTTTAAAAAAAACTAAATCACAAGAACACAAACTGGTTTTACTTTTTGCAAGACACTGAGCTGTTATAAACAGATTCACAGCACAGAAGATTTGCAAAACTATTTTATTTACAAGCCAAAACTGCTCAAAAGAAACCACATTTTATACTCATGCAGACCGTGGACAGTTACTGTAGTGTGCTGATGTGGTGTGAGGAGTGGACAGAGAATCAACTTCCTCCTCTGCATAGAAGACCAAATACAAGTAATCTCATGAAGCATGACACATTAGAGGGTGGCATCCTCAGTGCCTGATGTCCACAGACACCAGTGACAGATAAAATGTGGTTTTCTTTAACTGCTTGCCAATCCAATTGGCACTACATCATTATAAGGCTTTAAGCACTATGATACAAGACAAACTGACTGCAGCCTCAGAGATCTGCATTACATGCTATCAAACATGACAAGAGTGTCCTCCATGTTAAAATTTTCCTTACACAAGATGTCATAAAAATTCAGAAAATTTGTAATATAAAGCAAATCACATGGTTTACTGTTATGGTGCTTTTTAGTTCATTTGGAAGTCACAGTTCCTATTGATTATTAGTGTTCGAGAAAGACCAGGCAGGACATTCTGGTAAACATCGTCTTTTGTGTTTCAAGTTTTGAGAAAACCCAAAACAACATGACAGTGAGAAATAGAGACTGATTTTAGATTCTATTCTTTTAAGCAGTGAATAATTCAAGAATGGTAATAATAATAATAATAAAGTAAAACAACTACAACACTGTTTGCCCTCACTCACTAGCAAATATGTACACTTTCAACTACATAACTAAAACACATCAAAAACATTAGAGCACCTTTGAGAACTTCACCCCTTTCATAGCCATGACCCAACCACAGTGTGGCAGTTCAGTACAATTCTGGAAACCTTTAACTGCAACCCTAAAATATTCAGTGTATGTTCAGAAGAGAGAAGAGAGGTGGGAGTGCAGGATCAGAGACACACGTAAGTAAAGAAACAGGACGTTGGGGTGTAAATAAAGGCAGCAGGCATCAGCCTGCCAGTTTGCTGGCCACCAGAGAAGGTTTCCTCTGTGGCAGGTCCTGAGGGGTGGGGATATGGTCTCCGGTAATCTCCGCCTTCTCGGTCTGAGCTGCTGGAAGCTGCTTGTTTTTGATTTTTGCCTTTGCCATATTGTAGTCACCCGAGTCAAAGTACTTTGGCTGGGAAAGAAAGCAACAAAGAAATTTGTAAACAAAAAAAAAAACTCATTCATCTGCACTGAAGAAAATAGAATGTACAGTTTTAAGTATGCCTGCAACATGTGTCAATTTCACTATAACCGAGTCTAATAATGTCACCTTAATAAGTGCTTGTGTCCTATAGACACATCTCTTAGTACTTACTGCATCTGTGACTTATGACTCAGTTACAAGTATCAGTGCCTTTTTTTTATAACCAGGCAGTCTTATAATAAGAACACTTATTAAGTGTTCTTATGCCTAATCCCATTAAGCCACATATACAATTTAAGTATGTATAAGAAAAAAGCGACTGACCCCTTTCTGTAGTCTTTTCCTGAGCAGATCTGATCCTCCAGGTTTATTGCCCAGGTGAGGGTATTTGGCCTTTAGTTTGGCTTCCTCCAATTTTTCTGGACAAATCTTATTCTCCTCATCCTGCAAAACACACACACAATGAGTTTTAAAGACTTAACATATGGCGATGGCTTGCACTTCCCTGAAATAATAACAATCATCTTGAATGATGAATCACAAATTCTGGAATTCTAAAATAAGTACTCGGATCATAAAATGATTAATATACTCAGATTATAAGAATATGAATGTACCGAATGAATAACATTAAAACACATTTTAAAGTCTTTATTATTGTGCTTCACATACAGCTAACTTCACGTGCTAACTGCTAGCTACTACATTACAGCCCAAAACAACAAAATAAAATAACACCATCGACGTTATTTGTCATATTTCACCGTATATCTCTTCACGTCTGAAAGGTTATCTAATAAAGCCAACAATTACTGGGATGTCTGTAATTACTGAGATCGTAAAATAATAAAATGATGGACAAGGCCTTGGCACATTAGTGCACAGCAGTAGAGATTTAAATACATTTAGAATACACAGATCAGATAGAAACGGTCGCAGTCACTACATTTGTCTGTAATATTAAAGCAGATTTACATCGACAAACCTCGATCTGTATTCTTTTTTCCGAATATCTGTATATAGAATTATGTAGCGGAAAGTCTCACTGAAAGCGAAGGTGTGATTTTAATCATCTTCACACCTACTTACTTTCTGCTCCTCCACATTCGGCTCTTCAGATTTTGTGTCCTCCATTTCTTTGTCCTGATAAAATCACTTTCTTTTTGTGTATAAATCAAAGCCCAAGGGTTAAATGTGCGGATTGTTCTTCCCGCCCACGAATGCGCCAATCCTACTACGGCGAAGGACACGTAAATATTAATTACGTAATGAGCCGTTATCACAACATTACTGGAATGAATTAGTGAGCATTAAAGCTTAAATCAAATTGAATCAGTTGGGCAAAACATACCAGTTAAAACGGTTTTGTATTCTTACCCACATTGGCCATGTTTATAATATTGGTTTAAAAAGACTGTGAAACTAGCCGCTCGTGCAATTCTGAGGCGCGTCTTTTAGACACTTAGCGGTAATAGACCTGTAAGCGGAAAGCGCGCTCCCGAGAGCTTCTACGGAATCAATGCGAACTTATGTAAACTAAGAAACTAATGTTTTTAATGAGATTTTACATGTAGTTGACCATTCTTGCTGATATGTGTTCACATTGATCCCCTCTATGCACAGCAAAGATCAATTACTTGAAAGTAATTGAAATAAAAAAACTGCTATAGTTCAATGATATTAACAGGTCATGTGATTTTGAAGATAAATTAATCAGAAACTATACAGTGAAATGAATTGATCTGCTGTGCACATTAAGGGGGTCACTGTGAATACATATAAGCAAGAATGGTCAACAACCAATTTGAAATGCCCATTTTACAGTAAATCAAAAACCGCTATTGTTCAATGATATTGACATATTTGAAGATGAATTACTCAAAAACTATACAGTGAAATGAAGGGGTTCAATATGAACACATCAAGGGGTTCAATATGAACACATATCAGCAAGAATGGCCAACTACCAATTTGAAATGTCCATTTTAGAGTGAACCAAAGAACCGCTATAGTATAATGATATTAACAGGCTATGTGACTTTGAAGATGAATTACAGTAAAAGGAGTGATCTTTGCTGTGCATATAGAGCGGTTCAATGTGAATACATAAATGGAGGAATGGTCAACTACCAATGTTGAATGTCCATTTTACAGTGAATCAAAAACCGCTATAGTTCAATGATATTGACATATTTGAAGATGAATTATTCAAAAACTATACAGTAAAAAGGGTTGATCTCTGCTGTGCACATAGAGGGTTTCACTGGGAATAAATATAAGCAAGAATGGTCAACTACCAATTTGAAATGTCCATTTTATAGTGAATCAAATAACTGCTATAGTTCAATGATATTAACAGGTCATGTGATTTTTAAAATGAATTACTCAAAAACTATACAGTGAAATTAATTGATCTC
This sequence comes from Yasuhikotakia modesta, assembly GCA_036877545.1. Lineage (NCBI taxonomy): Eukaryota > Metazoa > Chordata > Actinopteri > Cypriniformes > Botiidae > Yasuhikotakia > Yasuhikotakia modesta. The sequence goes on along the minus strand of JBAJNP010013946.1, from coordinate 3,204 downwards.
TGCTGTGCACATAGAGGGGTTCAATATGAACACCTATAGCCAAGAATGGTTAACTACCAATCTGAAATGTCCATTTTATAGTGAATAAAAAAAATCATAAAATCTCATTAAAAATGTTAGTTTTTTAGTTTATATATAAGTTCGCTTTGATTCCGTAGAAGCTCTCGGGAGCGCGCTTTCCGCTTACAGGTCTATTACCGCTAAGTGTCTAAAAGACGCGCCTCAGAATTGCACGAGCGGCTAGTTTAACCGTGAATTTAGAAGGAGCGGCTGGTTTAACCGCAGTGGTGAAGCTGATGTGACGCTGTTACGTTGTATTTTGAGTTTTCTCCTTAACCAATCGAGTTACTGCAACTGTGCTCGATGCAGCAGGAATTACCTACTGTTGTTGTGACATTTTTCATAATCTCAAAGAAAACACTTGCCTACACTTACTAAAGATACCACCCCCTAATATGTTGTCAAAATACAGTGCTCAGCATAAATGAGTACACCCCCTTTAAAAAGTATGAATTTAATCAGTAGCTGAACAAAATAACAATTTCACAAGTTTTATTGAACACTTCTTTAACTCTATAACATGAAATTAAGGTTAATAATCTAACTTGGATCACAAAATCTTTAGTTTCAATCAAACTGGTTAAAGCAAAAATGAATACACCCCGCAGCAAAAACTACTACATCTAGTATTTTGTATGAGCACCGTGATTTTTTTCAGATCAGGAGACATACTTGGCCATTTAATCACCTTCACCCTGTTCTTCTTCAGAAATGCAACAGTAGTTTTAGATGTGTGTTTTGGATCATTGTCGCATCTTCTCCTTCAATATAGAGCAGTACATTGTTGAGTTTGTGATACCATCAGTGAAATGCAGCTCCCCAACACCAGCACTCATGCAGCCATACAGTTTAAAAACCATTAGTTCCAAAAACAGTGATCTTTGTCTCATCAATCCAGAGAATAGAGTCTCAGAAGTCTTCATCTTTTTCAGCATGGGCCCTAACAAATTCTGGGCATGTTTTTTTGTGCATGGGCTTTAGGAGAGGCTTCCTTCTTGGACGATACCCATGCATGCCATTCCTCTGCAGTGTGCGCCGTATGGTGTCACGGGAAACGGTCACTCCAGTTTGGTTTTTTACTGCTTTAGCTAACTGCAGTGAACTTGCATGGCGATTTTCTTCATCAGAAGACGCTCCTGTCGAGATGTTAACTTCCGTGGATGGCCTGGACGTCTCTGTAAGATGGTTGCACTTCCATCTTTCTTAAATTTTTGAATGCCTGTTAATTAGAATTTTGTAGTCTTAAGGGTGGTTTTTCTCCTAAGACTATAATTGGGGTGTACTCATTTTTGCAACATTTTTGAGTGTGCAAATTAACAAATCTTGTTTGCAATCAATGGCCCACATTTGTGAGAGTATTTTGTAGTATAGTATCTCATAGAAAATGTTGACTCTGAAAGGAAACTAAAGGTTTTCTGACAAATGTAGTCGGTGTACTCATTTATGCTGAGCACTGTATATTTACTGAAATTTCAACACACCATGACCTCAGCTTCACATTATAAAAAATTAAATTATAAAAATACAGACCCAATAGCCTTTTAGTTTAAAGCATGCTTTTAAAGATGTTATATAACCCTTTATCCAGCACAGAAATATGCACATTCTGTTGTGGATGTAAAACAACACAAGCAGCATTTTTCTCAAAGCCTCAAATGACCATATCCTTAATATTCGTAATAGAATTTATTTACCACAGTAAACTGCTACATAGGCATAGACCTCTTTGGAGAGATTTACATCCTTCTATTGTATAGTGTAAAAATATGTTTGGAGTCTTGATCACCAGAGGATGCCATACTGTATGAAGAATATGAATCACTTTGGTATGGCTGCATTATAGCATACATACATACTCTATTCCACTTCTTCGGAAAATGAGAGTCGACTCCAGAACGCATAGACATGACCAGAACTGTATATTGTTTGATTATCAAAATACCAAAACCATAGAAAACCAACAACAGCAAGCAATGGTAATTAAATATCCCAATGACCCAATGATTCTTTAATCTGTTCAGCAAAGACTTAAATAATAACAGATTTACTTTTATCATACTGTGGAACTTCATTCTTGCCCACAATAAATTAACCAGTAAAATGTAATTATCTAGTCATTCATATATCAAAAGTAAGTGTTTATGCTTTATATTTATCTGCTCTGTTTAATATACTTCATAATATTTTTCTTTACCATAGATAAAATAAACAATGGCTACATTTCCAGGAAACATTCTGTAATCAATCAGCATATTGTTTGTCATATTCTACTTCTAGTTTTTTTAAAGCACATTTTCCCTCTCTTTTACCATGACTGTAGGAACCTCCCATAGGACAAAAAAACCCCAAGACATCCATATTTAGAAAACACAGTGCTCTTCAAACATCCTATGCAGCTAGTCACTTATTTAAAAATGGTCCATGGATTTAGTTCTTGTTTTTTATCTTTTTTCCTAAACCATGCTGAAGGTCTAGAAATATGCTTTAACCTCAAACAAAATTCCCTTTCATCTCTTTAAATTAATTAACATTATGATTTTATGGTGTTTATTTGGGCATTGATATTTATTATTCTTCTGTTCATGTGTCTGTGCAGTAGTGGGCTTTCTATTTTAATTCCAACACAAGCAGATGAAAGATTTTAATTCATTAAGGCCCCATATGTTGGATTAAAATCAGAACAGTGACTAAATTAGTTAGCGTCTGGGAGAGAAAAAGGGGTCGGCAGGTGATTCTATGAAAGACTTGAGCTCGTAGGCAGCACCACTGTCCACTTCCATTGATTTACAAGAAAAAAAGAAGGTGGATGTCCCTATGGAGGTAGATCTTTCTAGATTTGGAGCTCTGGAACCTAAAGACAGAGAGTGAAATGAAAAAGACATAACAAGAAACTGAAACAAACAATGTCTTTAATTAATGAATCATGTTTGTTTTTCCGAAGCACACTATTTTGGCATATTTATCTTTTTATTTTTTGGCCAGAAACAGTTATACAGGTCCTTCTAAAAAAATTAGCATATTGTGATTAAGTTCATTATTTTCTGTAATGTACTGATAAACATTAGACTTTCATATATTTTAGATTCATTACACACAACTGAAGTAGTTCAAGCCCTTTTATTGTTTTAATATTGATGATTTTGG
>JBAJNP010013945.1:0-11526 GCA_036877545.1 Yasuhikotakia modesta | reverse complement strand
TATTGTTTTTGTTTCGTTTCTATTTGTGTTTGATATATGTGTGTGTATGTATTATACACGCACACAGATGTATTGCACAGCGATTTGAGACTATGGATAATTCACATCATTCTACCAATGTACATTCAACAGCTTGTACAAATAACCCGCAGCGTGAGGGTTCTGTTCATACCAGAACTGAAGAACACGCATGTGTCCAATACAGCCCCCTGTGATCGCCCACCCCACAGTTCTGATCCGCACTGATTTCAGCAGAGCTGGTAAAACACACACCATAAACTCACCGCTTCAGTTTGGCTGCTGGAAGGAGATTTTACGGCGTCAGAAACCGCATACGTTTCTCTTCCTCATGCTGTCAGCGGGAGGAGTTTCACCAGAGACTCTCCACACCGAGGCTTCCTCACATATTATTCACCTCAGGTTTTTCTTGGCCTCTGTTGATGCCGTTCGCTCCGGCGGGTCTGCGGAGGACAGCCGTGGTCCGCCACCCACTTCCAAGGCCAGAGCTCTGCCTGAATGAGGGGGGTCCTCCGAACTCGGAGACCTCCATGGAGTTGTTTCCATAAGGGGGGTGGAGGTCTAAGTTAGCATTATTTTACTGCAAACTGGAGATTTATAAATGAGCGAGCGGAGGCGGCACTCAGACGCTTTTGCAAACGTCACATTTTTTACCCTCATGCAACTTTTTTTACTGCTGTTAATTTCAGAATCAGATTAAATGAAATCTTGTGCATGTTACGGGTTTTTAAAGGAAACAGACGTACAGCATAAAAGTGAGTCATTTGTAGTAGTTGCTGTCAGCTATCCCAGAATGCACCACTGCATCAGCCTGATGATGTAAGGAATGTTCTCTCCTGAGCATTTCAGATACACATCAGTATGTTCCAGCCGAACCCACAGCCTCACAATGAGAGGAGCTACAGGAACACTAGGTGTCCCCTCAAAAAATCCCCTAAAAACTACTTTAATGTTAACTTGATAAAGAAGTACATTTCTGAGGCAGTTGCACACTGTAGGTGATGTTTTTCATTCTTTCTGTTTATACAGTATAATATTTAGCAGAAAGATGAATTACAGCCCATGGGCACCAGACAGATGTCAAATATATTCTGTACAGGAAGGAAGTTTTCAGATATGTCCCAATTATATTCATATATCAGGGCAGATTTCAGCACTATTTATTTATGTGAGTCTTTAGGAAAGCTCTCAGTGTAACAGGATGTGTGTTTAGTAACGTTGTGTGAGACGACTGGAGGTGAAATCTGTGTTTAATAAAAGCCTCATTCATGCCTTCGTGAAAATAAACCAGTCGATTCAGATGATTATGTTTATGTATCTTATCAAATCTTTTATATTCAACATTTATTACATTTCTAGGGTGATGAAAACAGTTTCAGCCAGTTGGTGTTTTAGGCCTGTTTTCTTGTTTGACTCTGTCTGGAATCTCTTTGTTTGTCTTTGTTTTGTTTAGCGGCAGACAAACTGAAGAAACTGATGGTATCTCATGAAGATTGCATTGAAGATTGTTAGCGCGTCTCACATCTGCTTTGAGTTCTCAACTTCCGTCATCACCAGGAAATTTAATGTTAATCTGCAGATTCTCAAAAGCAGCTAAATTTACCCACAGTGCTGTTGAATGTGTTGTTATGTTTGTAATTGATGTTCATAAAACACGTTTTCTTACAGGTTAGCCGTGACGTCTGGAGCTGGATTGTGTAAATAAATGACATGACAATTGTGTTAAAACATCCAGGCAAAAATATTTCAGTCATGTATTTGTGACCTAGTTGTTTTATGCTTCTAAAATAAAATGTGTGACCCTCCCCTTAAACATTCAACCAATCAGCTTCCAGTTTTCCAAATAATTGACGCACACTTGTTTTGTGTCTAGTGCTGTAACAGAACCAGAACCAGAATCACTTTAAAGGGAGCGTCACATTCCACACAACGGCCTGTTTTAATTCCTAACAGATCTGTGTTCTCTCCTCACAGAGTTCCTACCGCAGGGACAGACTCACTTTCCTGGCCTGCTGAGGTGAAGCTGCTGAAAGACTGGAGGGTCCCTCGACTGATCCAGGATCAGCTGTGTGTGTGTCTGCTCTGTTTACAGAGTTATTTAGACAGGAAATCCTGTCTCTGTGTGAACTGTCACACATCTGATCAACAGCCCATGGGTTTGTTTCATATAAACTCTTTGTTTTTCTGTTTTTGGCTTGTTTATTTCTGAATTCTCTTTAGTTTATGACAGAATCGTTTTGAACAGGATTTCCTCTCATGTTGATGATTGTATGTGAACTAGTGTCTGATGTTCCATTGCTTTACTTTTTATTTGAAATCTTTGAGGCTGAACATTTATCCTTTATTTGATGCTTTAAAGCTTTGATATTGTTTAGCACATTAGAAGTAATTTGTTTTGTTCTTTGTGTAAAAATGTAGCCAAAATAAAGTCTTATGGATAACATGTTTTAAACGTTTTCATGACTTGAATAATGGAAAGAAGGAGAGAGAGAAAGAGAGAGAGAGGTTAGTGGTAGAGCGAGCATCAGTTAGGAAAGGACAGATCTGAGTTCTGCACTCTGAGATGTAAATATTAAACACATATAAACCACACAACACGTTACCTCATTTTCCATCAGTTTCTTCAGTTGGACACAAAGATTATAAGGTTTAACAAGCACAGCTGGAATGATTTACAGCCGCTGTCCACCGTTTTAAAATCACATGTAATACACAGATACGTTATATTTGTGCTGATGTGGTGACCTCATTATCTGCTGAGCCTTTTCCTACAGTTTCCTTCAGTTGGATGTTTTTAAAATGAAAGTTACGATGTCCTCAGATCTCAGATGTCTGTAATGTGGCCGTGTTCTGTCAGCAGCTTTTAAACGCTCGCCGTAAAACCTTCACGGCACGTCCTCATAAACGTGTCCACTCGCGTCTCAGAGGAGATGAGCAGAAGTTTATGGGAAGGGATCTGACAGGTTGTTGTTTCATTTGATGACTCAGTCTTCAGGTTATTGTGTCAGTGCTGCGCGTGTCCGGAGCGGATCGGATCGGTTCAGTGACTGACCACACGGACGATCCTGGGATTACAGCAGAGCTTTGAAACACTGTAAGAGAACATTAGCCTGTTCTGAGAATAATGTTGCACATTGTTTTGTTTAAACAACTAATTGTAAAATTAATCAGTTTTCATTTTCTGGACATTATTGTTACTTTTTGTCGTGTAAATAATGTTGGTTGTGTGTTAGTGATGTAAGCACACATCAGACGTCTGATGTTTGGGTATGAAGGTGGGAGGCATGGCTGAGGTGTGAACAGGGTCTGATCTCGGTCTATAAACATCCATTCAAATGTCAGACAACTTTAAACCAGCTGCTAAAAATGCAACAATTTCAGGCTCCAGATTCTGTGAAAGTTCTGATGTACTTCATAAAAACCTCCATGATTTTGAGACAGTAGCTGTATTTATTTTCTCTGTACTTTTGAAACTTCCACTAACTTCATAGAAGGTGTACCAGTGATAAATGTCTACTCTCACCTGTGAGCGTGGCCGTCCCATTGGTCAAAGAGAGTGTGTTGTTTCTCACACGCTGTCTGTGGAGGGAACATGAGTGTTATGTAAACGCTGACATCTGAGCTCTCAGTCTCTGCATGGATTCACACACAAGCGCAGCATTCAGCTGCAGTGAGAGACAGACACTCAGTGGGTCTGAGTTCTGCTGAGATTACAGTCAGTTCCTCTCTGAACTCAACACAGTGTTAGTGAGAGATGACATCAGTAACCCTCGTCTTCATCAGTAACTCACCTTTATCAGTAACTCTCATCTTCATCAGTAACCCTCGTCTTCATCAGTAACTCTTCATCTGTTGTGTTATGGCTTTATTTTGAACAGAAACAGTGTGTGTGTGTGTGTGTGTGTGTGTGTGTGTGTGTGTGTGTGTGTGTGTGTGTGTGTGTGTTTCAACAGTGCATCATTTGAAGTTTCCTCTGGATCCGTGTTGCTGTCAGACTCCTGCTAAGAGTTTCATTTCTCTGCTCTTGATTAGTTTGTGGTAACTGATTCCTGCCATACAGAGTTTTGAATTGCTGGTGAGTTTGATTTCATCTGGAAAGATTTTTGCAGAATATGAGCTTCATCTCTCGTGGGTTAAATGACCTCTGATTGGCTGCTGTACCGCGTCGTAATTATATTCAACTATTTAGTAATAGCATATTTCTCATGCCATGAATATCGGCTCTGTTCAGAAGCGCAGCCGGCCTCATGTAAGTCTCTCTGTCTGTGTTGGTGATGGTGTTGTCATACAGACGCACGGCCTATAAAATTGGAGACAGGCGGTTTTTGGGAGGGCTGGCGTTTATCAAAAGCCCTGTGTCTCTCTTTCAGAACAGGAAGGGTCGTGATTAAAGCCATTTTGGGTGTTTGATTTATTAGACATAATGTGACATGAAGGATGTTTTGTGTCTTACAGCAAACAGCACATATTTCCTCATGAAATCTTCACTGCAGTACAGACACACTGTAATTATTGTTTTTAAAATGAAGAGGAATGCAGAGCACAGTTGCTTTCTGTCTGTCCATCTCTCCATCATTTATTCACACCATTTAATCATCTCTCTGTCTCTCTCTTTCTCTCTGTTTCTCTCGCTGGCTTTCTGGAAATATAAAAAATAAGAGTTTAAATTCAATTCATTTCTTTGAGTTTTTTTAAACTTGTCTTTAGTAATCAATCCATCCATTATAGTGTAAGTTATTGTAAATAGTTCCTTTCTGATTTTTATGGCATAGTATCTCTCTCTCTTTCTCTTTCTATCTATCCATTCATCCAAAGATGAGTTTAATACCGAGGATCAAAGGTTTGTGCAAACAAATAGAAATGAAAATGTCAGTTTAGAACAGCAATTATAGGATTTGCAGAATATTTATTTTGCTCTTTTTCAGCAGTGTCAGACTGAAGCTGTTGGACCACAGAGAGGAACTGAAATCACAGACTGGATGCTGTCCATCAGGGACTCAATAAATGCCGTGAGCAATGAACACAAGACTTCCTGTTCAAGACTTTTATTAGGTTCCACTGAAGTCTGGCCACGACTTTCCCGTTTCATTCGTTTCTGTGTTCTGCAGACGTTGTGGCTCCCGTGAGCATCAGTCGTCACACAGCGCCGCAGCCGCCAGCACTCCACCACACGGGTCAGTTTTCATTCTGATTGTACATTTGTTTTTGTTTCAAGACATGTTATGAACCTCTGGCGGATGGCACGCTTTGTGAGTTCTGTTTCTTCATCTTAAAATGGACAGAAGTTGGGAAAGAAATTAGAAATATTGTCTCCAGTTGCGTCTGGGTCCTGAAACTGGGAGCGTCACCCGCCATGATGTAATTTTAATCATGTGGCTAGAAGACACGCAGCCCAGATCCAGGGTTAAAGCTCTTTCTCAAAGTGAGCAATATCATTTCCTAAACATTCCCGTTTGATGCTCATGTTGATGTCATGAGTCTTTACATCTGCAGTTCCCGTCTGAAACACGAGGCAAAAACATCAGACGCATTAATCGAGTTATTCCAGCTCACAGTTTCAGAACTTTTTTGATAACTTTGAGAAAATGTTGAGAGAACATTAGCTAACTAAACAAATGAAAACACTTTGGGTAAGTTGTAAAGTTTTTAATTATGGGCTCATAAACTTTTTAAAAGGGGCTTTTCCTGCTTTCACTGGTTCTGTGCAGTCACTCATACTCCACCGTTTCCCATGATGCACTTGCTGCAGAGAATCCAGACAACAGGAGCATCACACCTCAGTGACAGAATCTTCTAGCTTGTGTCACTGGCAGCTTTTCACTGTCAGACCAGCAGGTGTTGGATTTTTTTGAAGAGTTCACAATCTGTAACTTCCATCACATCAATGTTACATATCAAACCTGAACACAGAAGCAGGATGGGCGTTTGCTGAACCCGGCGTTGCACAGGGACGAGTCTGGAAGCGTTTCTAACGTCTCCGTTTGCACAAGCAATGGAACATGAATTCCCAAATGATTCCCAGGAGGAGTTTGTGTTCAGGTCAGCAGTTCTCATGGCGGAGCAACAGTTTACAGCGGGTTAGTTGTTGTTTACAGCGGGTTAGTTGTTGTTTACAGCGGGTTAGTTGTTGTTTACAGCGGGTTAGTTGTTGTTGGGTAAGCTGTGATGAAATTTTAACTGCATGTTATCAAAAGAATTTACAGTAATGGTTTTATCACGGCCATTATCTTGGTTCATGTTTCATTTCATTCATTTTGTTTAGTTCTTTTTTTCTCCATTGAGTCACTCAAAAGTGTAGGAGTGTAGGGAGACTAAGAGAGAGAGTTTGTAAACATTGTGATTCTCTTTATTAAAATAATTTAAGAAAAGCTTATCCCAGTCTTTAACTACACAGCAAAGTTTTTACAGTCAATGGTTTATAAACATACTTGCAAAACTAATATGCAGCTTACAGCAAAATGAAAAGTCGAAGCACAATGACACAGTGATGTTTTCCCACTGATGAGGAAGGCCAGCACTAACACAACGTGTGGAGCAAAGTTTTTCATCCACAGCCTGACAAATTACACAGAAACAACAGCCAGATTGGAGGAGCGCAGCTTCAGAAGGAGACTTGTTGTTGAGTTTGGCCTTTGAAACGTTTCTTGATATCTGACGCCTCTGCAAAGTCATGTGCCAGACTGAAGTTCAGCCTGTCCAGCAGCCTCAGCACAAACACCTGCGTGTCTCAGAGCTTGAGAAGAAACAGAGCAGAGCAAAACCCCCTCAGAAACCTCCTGCTTCTTTAACAGGTGCTTCCGGGACAGACTGTGTGTGCAGAGCAACACCCAACGCTGTGTTAGATGTTCCTGTGTTTCCATCTGTTAATGTTCCACACTGGGGTTTATGACAACTGGTATTTTTATACATTCTCATCATCTTTGTGTCCATAACCATGTGAAATGTGATGCTGTGTTTTTTAATACGCATCACTCTATTATTGACCATCAGTAACAACATACAGTTTGTTTGATTTAACAGTTTTATTTTACCTGATGTTTCTTCTTTCAGAATTATATATAATCTGATCTGTGTTTTTCCAGGTGAACATCATTCTTCTCACCGTGTGTTAGTGTCTGTAGTCCCAACATCAAAGCTGAAAACAACAGACCGTTTTAATTATGAAACATTGGTATGAAATGGAATTACTCAGCTGTTGATGTTTAAAACAGATTTGCACATAAAATGAGCAGCAACATGAATCACAGCCTAAAATGAATCCTTCTGATGTTCTGGAAATGTTTTGAAGATGTTCTGGAGATGTTCTGGAAATATGTCCTGGAGTTTTTCTGATAAATCAGCTGTGAGTAGCTGTTGTATATAATGCAGGATTTCTATAATGTATTTGAACAGTAATTGCAGTTGTTCAGTTGTTGTTGTTCATGGACAGGCTGGAGTCAGACTGTTCATCTCCTCACTGTCTCTCCAGCTGTTTTAATGACAGGCTGTTATTTTCACTGGCTGCTGGGCTGATGATGGTTGAACTCAGACACTGCACTGGTCTTTACATCAGAACTGATGATGCCAAACTAATGCCATTTAAATAACATCACAATCACTCTTCATCACGTGTGACGGATGTTTCTACTGTCTCTGAGACTGTGGAGAATATAAGCTTCATCAGTTCATCTGTGTAATTGTTTTAATCCACTGATAGACGCTTATTATTAACCAGGTTTAAATGCAACATTTGGTTTGGAAATAAAGTGGCATTAAGTTAAATTCTTTAGCAGTGATGATGGCTAGAGTTTATTTAACCCCTGGTTACAGTTTTATTTAACCAGGTTTATTTCAGGTTTAAATGAGAGATGAAGCAGAGATTTTATTTGAGGAGGTTGTTTTTTAAAAACCCATGATGAGTTTTTCATATCAGAACAGATATACGTTTTCACATGTTTATGTTTGAACACAACTGAGTGTTTTATACATCTAGCAGTTCTTGTGTCCTGCAAATGATTTGCGTTCATTTCATCCACATACATCAAAACTGTGCAGCGTTTCCAAACGTGGCCATAAACTGATGTGAACATGCTGCAGATATATCAGAGCTGGTAAATCTGCCAGTGTTACAGGAGGAGTCCATACAAACACACTGAATCTGTGTCCACAGTAACTCTCTGTTACTGAAGAAGATCTTGTGTGTGTTTCTAATGCAGGTCTGACTCTCTCTCTCTCCTGGTAGGAGTGCAGGAAGGAAGGACCACACAGCTCAACGACCCTCCAAAACACCAAGTATGTTTTTCTCAAACTAGAGAGTCATTTTGAGGCTAACGCTTCTATTAAGTAGTTTTAAGTCCATTTTGCAGCTGTGTTGAGGGTTGAACTCGGTTTCTCTGCTTGAGCTGTTTGGTTTGTGGTTGGTTATATTAGAATGCTGATGATTGCTTGTTTATAAGATCTTGTGGTCATGTCTGCTGGTAAACCAGCTCTGGGTTTAGGTGTGATCATGTTCAAGGTTCAGTTTTGTTTAATTTTATTAGTAACTTTATTATGCACAACGGGAAAATATGTCTTTATCTTCATAATAATAAAGGAAAAATGACTAAAGTTCACCAGTAACAGCTGTGGCTCCTGTATCCCACAGATCAGTGTGATGGTGAAAACCCTGCTTTGGTCTGAACGAACACTTTACATGCTGGGTGCACAGAAACTAACAAACATGTTTATTCTCTGTTATTGTTCATGTAAATGCAACAAACTGTTAGTTGTTTATTCTTGTTATTTTATTGTGCAGTAACTTTAATAATTGTTGTTTTATTTTATTTTTGCAGCCTCTATAATTACTGCCACTGTTTTATATGAAGTGTATGAATCACATACAGTCTTTAAGTTTAACTTTTAGATTTAAAAACTACACAAACTTTGTGCAGCAGTTTGATCTTTTTGTTCAGTAGTAACATAAAGCACCACTTGCACGGAGAAATAAGGTTTCTTTGAGATTTCTTACACTGATACAGAAGTTGTGCTCAGAGCAAGGGCGACACCTTTTGGACACACGCTGTAACTCAGCTCAGATCCATTAAAGACATTCTTCAGTAGCTGTTTGACTTCAACATTATTTATGTAAATGAACCTGAAACTCATGCTTCAGACTGAGATGGCGATGGAGAGGCATTACATTAATGCTTGAAATGATGTTAATACGTTTTTCTTGTTCTCCATGTTCACAGGTGAGTGTCTGTCGTCTCAGAGGTAAGAACACATCATCACCAGCTCACACTGACGCTCATTATGAAAATACGTCACATTACAGGTTAAATATGCTGAAAATGTCACCGATAATGAGATGAATGTTAGCAGTTAATGTCAGTCTTTGGTGTGTCAGTTAAAAGCTCTTAAAGACAAAAGATCCCAACAGATGTTTGTGACAAACCTTCACTCACTCAGTACAAATCAAACAAATCACACACACTGCAAATCACACACACTGCATATCACACACACTGCAAATCACACACACTGCATATCACACACACTGCAAATCACACACACTGCATATCACACACACTGCATATCACACACACTGCAAATCACACACACTGCATATCACACACACTGCAAATCACACACACTGCATATCACACACACTGCAAATCACACANGCATATCACACACACTGCATATCACACACACTGCATATCACACACACTGCATATCACACACACACTGCATATCACACACACTGCATATCACACACACTGCATATCACACACACTGCATATCACACACACTGCAAATCACACTTTAATTTAACTGTTAACATGCAAAGCAGTCAAAATCAGATGTGGGGCTTATATAACATTTGGATCTGATAACCGTATTGGCTGGGGGTCATCAGACACACAGAACCACTGACTGCAGCTGCCAGCCCGAGAAAAGCCCAGATTTCATCCAGCTGTGACATACTGGGAAGTTTGGAAGTGGAGCAGCAATAGCAGGCCTTTAAATCTCTCCCACTCTCCTGTAAATTACAACCCTGCCTTTTTAATTCTCTACGATGTTATTCACTGCCGTCCAAATCAAACAGGCCGTCGCTGGCTGGGCTGTGTGCTGTTTAACTGCTTCTGAATCAGCACAAACTCTGTCAAAGATCTGCAGTTATCCAGAGACGTGTAACTGTGTAAAATACAGCAGTAGTTCCATGTTTCAGTGATGGTAGTTTGATAACACATGAGCTACTGAGCTGTAGCTATAATTTTATATCATTATATCAGCATGTTTATCTAGCAAACATCTACATTTCTTTTGTCCTTGTTTGAGAGCTTTCAACAGCGTTTGTCAAACGTGTTAATTGAATATAACATGACTTCTTTAATCATTTTTATTTACTTATAATTCATATTTATAACATAAAATGGATTGTGTTTCAGTGACATTGAAATGATGACCTGACAGTCCCGGTCCAGTATCTCAGCACGGATCGGTTTCATTACTGACACTCAGATGTGATTCCAGGAGACGGGTTCAGTTAAGTCGTGTTTCATTTGTTACCGGATCTTTCCTCCCTCAGGCGTGTGTCAGAACCTCCTGTTGCTTCATAACAGCCACGGACTCACAAACTCCTGTAAACAGTTTGAGACTCAGCAGATCAAACACAGAGCTGCTGTGATGCTCCAGTCTGTGTAAACGTAGACAATGAGACAATTTCTATTTATGATGCGCGGCAGAAGAATGGCTGTAGATTGTTATGATGGTGGATGTTTTGTGTTTGATTTTGACGTGACCTTTGTTTCATGCTCTGTTCCAGCAGGGAGATGGTGGCGACACGAGGAGCCAGACAAAAGGAGAAAAACATTGTCTTTCTGTTCAACTTCTCACATTATTTCTTTTCCAACTTCACTGGAAGTCAAACTCATTCTGGCAAACGTACAGATACGCTTAGTTTCTTCATCCGCCCGTTCCGAGTCTCTTTGTTCTCCTGTTTGGCCTTTTCATGGACCCTGTTTACTTTTCATCCTCTTAGAATTCAGATTTCAGAAGAAAACAGATGCGTTGTCCAGAGTCACAAAACCTCCCGCTCAACATGAACACTGTGATTGTTGCTCTTTTTGCTGTTGTTGTTTAAATGAGATTTAAAGTTTTTCTGCTTGTTCTGGATTTATATCTGTCTGATGTTAAGTGTAAAACAGAAATGTATTTTTCTGAAGAAATGTGATTCTGTGCTGTAGCGTCAGAATGAGACGTGATGTTCTACATGTTAAAATTAATACTCTGGACACCCTTACAAAAAACTTTATTCATGTGTGCTGTTAGTAAATTTTAAATTAAATAAAGTATACCTTCCCAACATAAACTATTTTTGTTTTTGTAAAAAATATACCTCAGAACTAGCTACAGCAAGTTTACTTAAAAATACATTTTTATTAGTTAAGCTCCTTATCTCACCACAGATCACAACAGTACATTTATAATCATGATTTCTAATAATGAGTTATAATGAGTTATAATAATGATTTATAATAATGAGTT
>JBAJNP010013944.1:0-11526 GCA_036877545.1 Yasuhikotakia modesta | reverse complement strand
GACTGCAGCGCCCGAGCAGCATGCTCTGATTTGATCTACAATAAAGACTACTGCTCAAGGAAATCCAAGTCTCCTGGTCTTCGCTGAAAAAAGTTTCCAACATGGCCTGGGAAGAATGGAAGTTGGAAGAATGGAGTTTGGTACCCTTCCATGATATCTTGGACCACTCGCTGATTGAGGACTACTGTTGTCGACAAGGTGCCTTAGCCTCTGGCTTGCCATGTGTTTCATTGTCTTTGTGAACCCTGCCTCCGTGTTCCCCTATTAGCTTCTCTCCCCTTGTTTCACATAATCACCTGCAGTTTCTGCCCAGATCTCCTGCTTCCCCTTGAGCTCACCCCCACTCAACACTCACTCTTGCCCTGTCAACCTTTTACCAGTTTATTGACTTTCTGTTTTCAATTTTTTGTTTAAAGTATTATGATAAAAATTCCAAAGTTGATCTAAAGTAAAATGTTCTGCATGCATGTGATAACCTTCTGTTGTTAAAGATGTGCCGTTGGTTCCTGTGTTATTATTAGTTGCAGGCTCAAGGAAGCATGGTCTCCAAACAGGAACACCACTGGGGCAGAAAAGATTAGCTGTATAATTGCTAAGAAGATGCTGGTGATCCAAAGGTGAGTTTATTTAAAATCAAGTAAAATACACATTTTTAAGTCAAAATACACATTTAAATAAACCAGGTTCTGATTTCGACTTCCTCTTTAATTAAAATAAAGGACAGAATAAGAATCTTTCCCCTTCCGGTCATGGTTCAAGCCTTTTAATAACAATGCAGTAAATTAACACTGCAGCTAGTCTTTACCAGGTCAAAGAAATAGGATCATGTAACCATATAACTGTCATCCCAACACTGGCTGCCTGTCTATTTCCGCATTACTTATATTTCTGCTTACCTATAAAGCTTTAAATGGGAAAGCCCCAAAGGAACCTCACAAATCTTCTCCTTAGTAGTACCATTTAATAATTCTCTCAATTTAAAATCTCTCTCTCTCTCTGTATGTATATATATATATGTATGTATATATATATAAAATTGATTATTTTTCAAGTTACAAAAATTACATGGTAAACATCCTGGATCACACACCAGCAAATACCAGACATATTGGTTGATCTATTGATTCTAGATATTTACACATAATACACAATGAATTATACAGCTTTATTAGTACAACAATTTTCATGCTCTGAACACAGATTTTGACTGGACAATTAATTTCCACTTTGGAAAACAATGTTTTTATTTTCCAAGCAAACAGACCTCCTGTTGAGTGGTTCTGAACAGGGAGCAGACAAGCATTTAGAGAAAGAGCATTTCAAAAAGTGGCACAAAACCCAAATTATTAAAAGCAGATAATACTCATTGCATTAATAACATAGCAAAATGGAAAAGAACATTTTAATAAATAAAATCATGTAAAAGGCCCATTTCAATTTAGGTAAGGTTGCTAACTAATATGGAGAATGGAAAACAAAAGAGGACAGAATTGCTCATGCCAATACACTAGCCTTATTCTTTGATTTTTTTTTAAATACATAACTACACAGTATGGGCTCTAAAGTTGAGAACAAAAGATACAGAAGGCATTTGGTTATAGTGTCACTGGTTAATGCTGCAGCATGCTGTTGAAGCGTCTGCCCTTAGACCGCAGGCAAGGGGCCGTCAGGGTCAAGATCATTGTTAAAGTTGTTACTGTAGTGCTGACCGGGGAGAGGGTGGTTTGGAAGAATGTCAAGTTCATCTACTTGCGGTCCAGGATGCATCACCACAAGCTGGTCTTGGGGAATGTCTGCAGCAGCTGCTGCCAAGTTTGTGATGGACTTGCTTTTAACACACTGGAAATCCACATGTCGACTCTTGCCTTCCTCCTTTTCCCAGGACATGCGAATAAAGGGTCTCTGGACGTAGTTGTAAATGACTTCAGGTCGACCGCCAGGGCGCTTTTTTACTTTCTCTTTGTAAGTTGGATAACCTACATGAATGGAAAAATAATACTGTTTAATATTCAAGTTGTGTTTCATATGCTGGATGAGTCACAACAGTATTTTTTTAAGTTTATATTTTTTGAATCATCTATTCCTTTAA
Organism: Yasuhikotakia modesta; assembly: GCA_036877545.1. Lineage (NCBI taxonomy): Eukaryota > Metazoa > Chordata > Actinopteri > Cypriniformes > Botiidae > Yasuhikotakia > Yasuhikotakia modesta. The sequence goes on along the minus strand of JBAJNP010013944.1, from coordinate 9,437 downwards.
CTCCTTTATTTGGTTAAAAATATACAAAACACTGTTTTTAATATTGTTACCATTGTTATTTTTACCTTTTTGATTTCTAAATTTTTCTCATTATTATGGGTAAAACTGCTTTAAAGCAATGTAACATTGTAAATAGTGCTATATAAATAAAACATTATGTAAACATTATGTAAAACAAAACAAGAGTCCCAGCATCTTACCTTCAATACCCAGTCTGATTTTTTTTAGTCCTCGCTCTTTTAAAACTGATTTGGCTACATCACGGTTTTCAATGTACTTGAAGAAACGATACAGTTTTGTACTGTATATTACTAAAACAAGAAAAAAGGGATAGAATATACTTTGTAGTAACTTAAGATAAAGAAATTTTGATAAAAGCCATTAAAGAGGTAAAAGACATCAAGGTATGTACTTTGTGAATATTCCTCTCCCATCTGGGGTGGGTACTCCTCATCCCAGTCCACCACATCATCATCTGTAAGCACAACAATGTGGCATTCCCTTTCTCCGCTCTTAGCGCTGGCAACCATCAGAGGAAGCACCATCTCTTCCAGGTAGAACTCAAACTGCTGCCGAGCACCGTCATTGGACAGCTCGTGCATCAGGGCACCTAGAAATGAACAGAGAAATGTGTAGAATTTCAAATTAGGAAGACTATTTTGGTCTCAGACCTCACTCATGTTAATATAAGGTTATAAATTGTCGTTACATCACAATATGCTAATTGTAATTTGATTTCATGCATTAGGGAGGAGATTTATGAAACAGAGGAATTACTCAGGTCCCGGCACTTGATGGTACTGTAGTCAAAGGAGATGCACAAATAGTCACATGCTTCCCTCAGCTCGGGAATGGAGATACCATCAGGGCAGCGGATTATCCCAGATTTATAGTAATCCTGCAAGTTAAGAAAAGAACAGATGCTTGCCATTACTAAGGCTGCATTTATTAAAGAGAGAGTCAGGGCAAGGAGAGACAAAGGACAAACCAAGGACAAGCAAAGCTTTCCCAGGATTTTTTAATTTAAAAGCTGCTGCTGGATGCCTTATACAATAGATACAACTCATAGAATTCATTTATATAGTGCTTTTTACAATTATACATTGCTTCAAACCAGCTTTTCATATAATGCAAATTATAATATTTTTAAAGACTTGAGAATATCCAATACAAATGGACTATTTAGCCCTATTTGCACGGGATTAGTATTTCCTGGTGACCTCTAGTCATTTTTAATAATTGCAGAGATTGTCTGTGATCTGTGACGTGAATCGGCCATGTCTGTAATTAATAAAGTAAAAATTTTCCCCGCAAATGACCTAACATATTATGATAATATTAGTCCTGTGCGAATTGGCATCTCTGTGATTTGGCTAGTATTTAGCGGCCTCGTATGCTATTTTTTAAGATTTTTATTTGTCTGTGCGAAAAATTGGCAACTACATTGAAGTGTTTTAAGTGTATTTTGGGTGCTGAATATCGCTATACATCATACAACAATACAATTTTCAGAAAAGGAAAGCTGAACGCCCTGAGACAAGAGGGGAAAACGAATGATTATGGAGATGAATGACATGTATAGCGGCATGGGGCAAGGGAATTTTTTTCTCTTAATGATATGACACACATGTATACCTTTAAATATAAACCTATAATATGCCTATAATGTTATACACTGCTTTCACATTATATCTAGGAAATAAGTCTGTAAATTTGAGTAAAATTACAGGCATCGCTTTAAAATAAAATTACGTCACATGAAAATCAGACATGAGGGAGTACTTTATAAATCACACAAGGTCCCCAGATAATACTAATCTCATGCAAATAGGGCTTTAGACAACTGCATTTTTTTGCCCTTGCTTCTGCTAACTTTACACCAAGGTTATCTGGGGACAAAGTTGCCAGGAGCTAGCATCCTAAAATATTCCAAAGCTAACAGCCAGTGAATTTACATTTACCCTTAATGCGTTTAAAAAGAATAAATGTGAGACTTACCTAGTAATACAATACTCACCAAAATGGCCCTAAACACAGTGGAGCTGATGCCCTCTGCCACCTCATACTCTCCTTTCTCATTGGGCCGGGTAAAATTATGCTCCCTTCCAGATCCAAACATTCTACAACACATACATAGAAATAACTTGTAAAAGGACTTACAGTAAACATTACAAATTATAGATTACAGATTTTTATCTGTATTTCACCCAAATCTACTTGCCGCCCATCATTAAAAATCATTTTCAACGATTTCATATCTGTAATTATTACATATCTGTAATTTCAAATAGTCTTAAAGATTTGGAAGTTTCTCTAGTTGAGAACAGTAGAACAGAATGCTCCTTACCTGCCAAGCATGGTGTTGGGCTGGGCTGTGAAAATCGAAGGATCCACCACAAAACGAGTGTTGTCCACAATGAGTGTGACCTTTTCTGATGCGCGGATGCTGCGACTTCCATCTTTGACATTCTCATAGACAAAGACCATCTCTCCAGGGCCCATGTTCTTGTAGGCTCCTTCTGAGCTGGAAAGGCTACTGTTGCGACTGCTAGCCAACCCACTACTACTGCTGGGAGAAACCCTTTGAGGCCTGGGGCTGCTGGGCCGTGGCGAGCCACCTTCACGATCTGTTTACAATAATTAAAAAGCATGATGACAAAGCATCTTTAAGTCTCGTTCAGCAAAATGAACAAATCTTTTTTCACAGGGCTGTCACGTGATGAACAAATGACTCGAAAAATCAGAAGATTTAAAACAGGTAACCTAACAGAATCTATAGGGTGTTGCTCAATATGTGCATGCATGACTGAACATATTACTCCCCGAGATGACTCGTTCTTCTCGAGTCACATTGAACGGTTCGTTCAAAATGCACAAATCGTTCAAAATGAACTGAGGGTGTGCCTGTAGCCTTCTGAAACAATAAATTAACTGTTTTCCCTGACACAAAAAGCTGCTTGAGCCATAATTTTTTCACCGCTGCTTTGTTGCTGTGTTGGTGACGTCACATTACGAATACAGGGTGTGAGCTGTCCTTCACCGCGCTCATGTGAGGAGTCTCGAGAGCAGTCACTGGAGCTCCGTTGATCTCTAAAACGGTCATAGCCTCCGTTGGCACTGTGCATGTTGATCTTCACCTGGTCAGCCTCAAGTCCAAACTAACACATCTGGCTACTGCGGGGAGCAAAAAGAAGGACATTTAAAGGAACCTTAGAAAGCACCGCTAGATACATTTACATTTATTCATTTTGCAGATGCTTTTATCCAAAGCGACTTCAAAGTACACATATTTTTTTTATCAGGACTTGCCTTCCCCTGGGATTGAACCTACAACCTTTGCGGTGTTAACACAATAGCATAGATGCATATTGAGGGTCAGTATTTTGTGATTCCTCAGACATACAGTCCCATTGTAATTTAAAGTGATATGACAATAATGACACCACAGATGAGGGTGTCATTATGAGTGAAGCCTTCACTTTGCCTTGGCAGAACCGGACCCTATCTACCCACCCTAATAAATCGTAGACATTTCTAAAGCTTTTACAGGCCATTATGCTCTCAAACTGATTTCTTTACCTCAAATAACGTAATGTGCTATATCACACTACCTTGAGCCCCCCTTTAAATAGGTTTAGTTTAATGTGTGTTCAGACTCAGAACTGAAGCACATTCTTCCATAGCCCAATCCCATTCGTTAAGTTCCCTTATTTTATTATTTATCAGTTACTTCACAACAAATGTTATAGAAATGACCTATTACATTTCTTAATACTGAAATCAAGAAATGATTTAAAAACTGATATTATATAGCAGAAATGTGTTTTAAATCATTCAGAAATGATTGTAGGTGCGGGGAGTGAATGACAAGCATCCACCCTCAATACCACGACTGAGGTGAGACCCTTGAGCAAGGCACTGAACCCCCAACTACTCCCCGGGCACCGCAGCAAAAAAAGGCTGCCCACTGCTCCGTGTGTGTGTTCACAGTGTGTGTGTGCACTTGGATGGGTAAAATGCTGAGCACAAATTCTGTGTATGGGTCACCATACTTGGCCACACATTACTTCACTTCAACTTGTCGTTTGTCATGCTTCTAAACTATACTTTGACAAAAACAAAAATTAACAAAGTAGTGTGTTTGTTTGTCAGGGCAGATTCAGAGATCCAAGCATGAACTGTTTTGAAGATTGTCCTTACTGTCCTTACTGTTTTGAAGATTAACTGGAATGCAGCTTTGAAAAAAAAATTAATTTAAATGCATCAATCTGGTGCACTTTTTAGATAAATAGATAACTAGATTAGGTAATTCTTTAGGTAACACAAAATTAGGTATCTAGAATCTGTACCTGGAGTACAACATGTATGATTGGGTGCATGAAAATGTGGATGAAAAATTCCTTAACATTGGGCTAAATTTTGTGACATTATCGCTCCTCATCATATGTTGCAGAGGCTCGGGATGGGCTCATATTGCATGATTTAGCAAGAAGCAACAAGTAGTGGCATTGCAATTTTAAAGTTGCAGTGCAATTACAATTTACAATTTTACCAGTTACAGTGCCCTGGAAACTGCCCACAGATATCTACTGGGGAAAATGCTCATTGTCAACATCAGAATTTTTAGAACATTAGAATAAGATTATTGCCATGGCAAGAACCTCTAATGTTTCTTTCAGACAACCCATCCAGTTGTTAAGAGCTGCAACTAGCACTTTTAATCGTGCATAGAAACTTGACAGCTGATTAAACTCTTGCTCTATGGGCATTTAACATTAAGGGCTAAATGTAGTTGTTAACTGGCTGAGTTATGAAATGGTGATTAATAGTTAACAGTAGAAAAACAGTCCAGCCTTGAGTTGCCTATGATAAATAGGCATCTTGGCCAAAAAAAGCAGGCTTTAAGAATGATCTCAGTTATTCGTAAATGCACTCTAGGCATAAATAAGTACAACACTCGTGAGGTATCGCGAGGATGCGAGAGAAAACCAACAGTACACTAACTACAAGAAACTAAAGGATGCCATTAAATGAAGAGCCACGTGATTTATTTTTGCATTCACATCATTAACTTGTTGTGATTGAACCCCTTGATTGAACATTAGAAAGTAATATGACCGCACACACGCGCAATATAAAAACAAACAACGAAAGAAATAACTAACAAATGTACACACTCATGAATTAAAAAATGATAGAATTAAATGGAAATGTGTAAATAAATGTGCTACATAGTGTTTGGTGTATAGTAAATTCGTACACAAAATGACTTTGCGAACAGGGCAGGATGATTAGCCATCCACCAGGGCTAACAAAACAACAACCATCTGGACTTAAATCCACCAAATCCTTACCTTCAAAAGTATCGTGAGCATTTCTCGTGAAATAATCAGTTACTTGTACTGACCCGTGAGGCAAACAGGACTCATGAAGATTAAAGCCAAAAATGACCATCAGCTTTTTCTGAAGCTGAAGAATTTGATCTCCAGCAAAGCAAAACAAGAATTTCTCATCCGGTCGAAGTATCGCGATAACTGCTTCATGTGACGCCTAACCCACGGAGTTTATCACGTTTAAGAGAGGAGAGCATGAGACTGAAGGGGAGGAAAGTCTACATATAGTGAAACATTCGCTTCTCTAAAGTATTATCTTCAGCCAGTTGTGTGATGTTAGTAGATTAACAAATGTTTTGTCAGGCATGATGTTGTTTATACATTTATATATATATTTATATATTAAAAGGTCTTGATATTTATAATATCAAGACCTTTTATATGTCAAAATATCAAAGGAAATGTGATTCTTCACCAGCAGTTCAAGTGGTTTTATCACTAGTAAGTATCATAATATTTCCTTATTTATTTTTTTTTTTACCAAGAAATTATTAATGTACATGTGAACAGGGTTTTTGTTTTAAATTTATGCGTATTTTATTTATGACCATATGATTAACTGTAGAACACCTAGTTCTGTCAGTGTGTTTATGTGTCTTTCATTTATGGTTTTCATTTATTTTCTAGTTATCCCCTATAGTTAAACATCCTTATATTTAAACATTTAAATTCTCGTTTTTGGGGCCTATTGGTTAGTTAGTTGTGCTTGAAATCAATATGTTGCTGGTTTAATTCCAGTGACGGCAGCTGGCAACTGAAGTGCCATGTGCGTTATATCACAGACTGATTAAAATATGAAATAAAAAGGGGCTAATTTGATTTTAATATTTTATTTTTCAGGTTTATGTGAACCGTAAACCTGATTCTCCAACCCAGTCTCATGACAGTTTATAGTGACGAAATTTAATTTGTTCATTGACATGAATTTCACATTTCGTGTTATTTTCGTGAACGACTTTAAATCTAATGTATTTTAATATTCAATAACTAAATATGCATATTTAGCTACAAATAAGTAAAAGTTGAGACAAGCATTCTGTCACTGCCTTTCTGTCACTCGTGTCAGGCGCTACAGTATGTTTCAGCTGTAGGAGACCGTTTATATATTTGGAAAAGATAAGTTTTTATAACTCTGTTCCTACTCTGGAAACCGGAAGAACTACAAATCTACTGGAAATTGTAGTTTATAAATACTTTGGAGGCAGCCCTGACCTGGTTGTCCTACAGTAACTGTCCTATTTTTTCATGACTTTTTTCATAATTGGACGATGACAGTTATAAACTGCAGGTACTCCTTGGGGTTTTAAAGGGTGGGAAAGCATTGGTGTTATCAGAAATGTATTCCTGATTAATGTATAGAGGTGTTAAAAATGTTGGTAAACACTGGAAAGTGGGGAGTTGAGAAGTGGAGGGGGTTGTTAATACATTGTTTTTGTATTGAAATTGTATGTTTATGTTGATTTATGGTTTGTTTTGTGGAATACATAAATTTACTGAACTTTTTTGTTATCTAATTTGTAAGTTAATTTGATTTAGTAACTCACATTTAGGCATAATTATATTTTGGTTGGACCTGTGGATATAAAGGGCTGACTTTGTGTGCAGTTCCTTTTTTGTTCAGAAAGACCTCTCTAAGGAGGGTTGTAAATAACATCTTTGATTTCAATAAAAAATGTTGGAAATGGAATTGTCTCCTGCCTTTTTCTTCACAACGCACAAGCACACCTGAGCGTTTTCCACTTTTGCGGAGTCTCGCTTTGTTACAAGCATTCTTGAGCCAGTAAATCCATGGACGGAGCCACAGGGGTGGTAGCTCTGATGTTCATGAGATCCTCTCTGGAGTTACAAAATTGTAAGATACATCTGTTTTAACATCAATTAACATATTTTAGGATTAATTACTATGATATTAGCATGATGCAAACATTTTTGTATGATGCTAGCATGATTTAGCTTTAATTAGTGTATAACATTCACATGTATAAAAATGTGTGCAAGTCTAACCTGTCAATCTTGTCTTCAGTTCATCAACTCTATGTTACGAAGTGTGCATTATCTACTGGTTTTTACTCTGTTTATATAGTTAATGTCTTGTTCCTCTTTCGAGTGAACTGTGTCATACTTGACACTAGGGAGAATGCACTTCAGGTGCACCTGAGTCTGAACATTTAAGGTCAAGGTTCAACATTGGAGTCAGTTCAACTAGTTCAAGCCATTTTAAGGTCATGTGTCATAGCATTGAGCACCACAAAGCCATTATAAAGGACCTGCAAAATATGTCATCACCTTTTCGTTTTCAAAAAGCTTGTTAGTCTACACACCACCATGCAAAATAGTGGGGAAACTGAGTGAAATTTGAGGTATAAATTAGTTAGCGATAGGATGACTTGAGGTTGAGATGTTGAGCCTGGAGTGGCCAGATGATTGACAGCAAACTAAGACATCTAAGTTGGATGATAGCTTTCTGTAAGGCCAGCATGTCTGCTCAAGCTCCCCCTCAGAGATCTAAATTGACTGGGCACCATATGCAGACCTCACAGCCACAGAGATTCTGAGGACCATAATCTTCTAAAGACAGTGAAGAAAAAGAACACCTGAGGCCAGCAGCATACTCAGGGCCGGTCCCACCAAAGGGGGACCCCTTTTGTTGATTTCAAACCAATCAGGTGTTTTGGGGGGGTACAAGCACCTGATGGTTTATCTTTCCAGGCTTCACAGTCCATTTTTTCAGGAGACTGGACAGATAATGAAAGGTAAGATGATACCTCTTCTGCACTCATCTCTCCGCACCTTCATGGATGCATTTTGAGTGCATCCATGCCTCAAAAAGGCTCCAGGGCCCTGATGTACTGAACTACACAAAGGACTTGCTGGTCATGCTCTCAAGAATTTGCTCTCATATAAGGTGCTTAGGGCTGAGACTCAACCCAAAAAAGTATGCTTTCTCCTGTTTAGAGAACTACTATTCTAGGGGTAATTTAGGACTCCACCGCAATGCGACCACAATTGTCTCCTGCATATGTGGTGTCTGTCTATGCTCCTGTGGGTAGTATTCAGATAGGGCAATATCTGACAGTCTCAGATAGGATCCAGATTCAGTCTCACAGTCCAGATTCAGGTTTGCTGCACGTGAGAACTTTTCAGTTCTGGCTAAAGATAAACTGGCTCCATCCCAAAAGCCATCAGCAGGTTTTAAGATAGGAAACATGACTTGCAGGACAGATGCGGTACTTGGGGGAAGCTCAAGATGAAAATATTGGCCTCAGATTCTGACAGTGACAGAGGGAAAATTAAGCTAAGAACTAAAAACCTAGGATAAGGACAGGGATCAAAGACAGGGAGTTGAGCTGCCTTGTTTTTATTGAATCCTTCAGATTTGCATACTAGAGATTGTAGAGATGGAGGAGGTAGTGGTGATTGTGACTCTGCTTGGGAAACTGCAGGGAGAGACTGAACACGTTTTGGCTACAGGTTTGAGACAATGAAGTTGGCAAGACGTATCCCACTTTAATAATTCTCCCTGTCTCCAGGAAACGAAAGGGTTGTGACGTCTTAGCCAGAGTAAGCCCAGGATTAAATCATGTGAAGTTTTAGACATTGGAACACTTACCACATTGGAACACTTTGTTTTATTGGAGGGCTGTATAGGGCATGATTGAACCTGAAGTCCAGCTTGGCCACAAAGACATAGTTGGTTCCTCAGGTGACATTCTCACTTCTCTGAGGTAAGACGTGTGCTCAAAAGGGAACAGGATGGGGAACATGGTGATACAGGGGTCTTCAAGGCCCGGAACATGTCAAGTTATCCAGATGAACGGTAAGATCAATGAGTTGAGGTTTTTACCTTCATCAGGCTGATAATCTTTTATTGGCAAAGTCTTATGTAACGGAGTCATGGGCACAGAGATCCATTTGCAGATTTTATTAGAATAGTCATACAGGACATAATCAAAACCAGTATACAGGAATAACGGTGACAGAGCAGATCATAAACAGCACACAGACAGAGTTTAGGACAGGCAGCAGACAGGGAGGGGAGGGAGG
>JBAJNP010013943.1:0-11529 GCA_036877545.1 Yasuhikotakia modesta | reverse complement strand
CCTTAACCAGTAGACCACAAGGGCGCTGGAGGAATAAAATAAATTTTCTCAAGATTCTCTCTTCTTCCTTTTTTATATCAGGATGACTTTCTTTTTCCATAGAATACAAAAGAGAAGGAAGAATGTTCTAGTCTGAACGTTTCGGGCTCCATTCACTTTAATTGCACGAAATAAGTATTGTATTACATGGAAAAAGAAAATCATACAGTACATGTTTGAAAATGACAACCATGAATGAGTAAATGATGAGTGAAAAATTAATTTAACATTGTGGTTGAAACAAACCTGAAACAAGAGGGACCATGCAATAAAAATGAAATCTATAACAACAAATTTAATCTCACAGAACACAGAATGAGGGTGAAACTAAAGAGAATACCAGCAGAGTGACGCCTACTAAGCAAACGGCGGTGAATCCCCAAGGTGAAAATAATGTAGTACTGCATGCATGTTATGCTTTTCTAATCCTGAAGATGTGTATATAGTTCAAAGCCAAAGTATTTACTGATGTGAGAAAAATGCAGTATATAGGTTTGTGTATGCAGATGCAAATAGATTTATCTAACCACAGCAACACCTAAAATTGTGTATTTTCACAAAAATGACTGGTTAAGAAACCATTAATCATCTTCTACAAAGCACATTCTGAGACCTTTATTATTGGCAAATATTGACTTTCATGTACTAAAGGCAGTGTCATAAGTACTGAAGCCAGGCACTGATGACATGCCTATTATTGTTATAGGCAATATGTGTTAAAGCCTTTAGTGTCTTTTTTGTACCAAGGGTGAATATTAATGAAAGCCTCAATTTGTGAATCAGGGCAGAAACGCATTTACACTTAGCAAAGTTCAATTTGTTGCACGACAAAAAAGGTTGTTGTGGTAAACCATTATCATAGATTATTATGCAAAATGTATTTTCCAAGAGTTTATGATCCATGCAAATGGAGGCATCAGCATATCGTTGCATATTTCTCAGCCTAATGGATGCCTACACATCTATGAGATAATAATAATTATAATGCAAACATTTTCCCCCGCCCTCTCAGCTAAGCCAAACTTTGGCACCTTGCATTTTAACCCAGTGTGAGTCAAACCGGGCAGAGTGGTGTGTGTGTATGTGTGCATGTGTGTGTATCAGAGGCGGTGTCTCAGAGGATTTTGCCTGTGGTGATGTTTCATGTGTAAGAATGGGATGACTGCTGGTGAGCTTTTTATTAAAACCAAAGAAGAATTACATATAGGAAAAGAGAAACAAGTTTTATATGTATTGTTCTATATTTTAACAGTTTATTTAACACTAAGTACCGTATGTATAAGTAATGAGCAAAAAATGTATTGAAAATGTAATTTACTCATTTAAAAAGGTAATTTGGGTGAACTCTGTAACTGGAATGCTTTCTTCTTATAGAGCAAAACAGTGTTCTGTTATGAAATTGCATTAGGTTAGTAATGCTGTCATAAATATCTCTGCCCAGCAAGCAGATTAACTGTACAATATTTACACAGCTACCATAATAACAACAGAAAATGAATGTTTGTATAAATGTTTTATTGCTTTTTATGTATTTTTTATTCCCCAACAGCTTTATGCTAACAAAATGAAATGAAGCATAAGGAGGGCATAACTGTAACTTAATTCAGATTATAAAAACTTTAAGCAAGATGCAAAAGTATAATTGGGGACTTTATGAAGACACCTTTTTAAGCTGCTCCTTGCCAAGTGAATGACAGTGTAATTTAGTTTTTAATGATCATAACTGTCAAGCTGGTACTGTAATCTTGTATTTGATTATAGAGTTTAAGCGAATGCTACTTTGTTACCTTCTGATAGAAGAGCTACCTGCTGTAAAAGTATATCAGCAGCATGGAGGAATTGGGGGGCACAGGAAGTTTTTCTTCCTCTCTATGAGCACAGAAACATATCAGTCATTTAAATGAATGATCTCCCTCACGGTGCACAGACAGGCAGGACCCAGCGGGAGACCCTAATGTGCCTGATTGAAAATGAACAGAGCAGGAAGCTTGCTACAGTGCAGAATCATAATACAATTAGCCAGGGAAGATTGCCACATTAGTCTTCCTCCCGTCATAGAGTACAAAAAGAGTGGCCTCTTTGTTTCTCTCACTCTTCCTCCTTTATTGTTTTTATCCACGAGTCATTATTGTGGTTGGATAGGAGAGGAAAAAATTAAATAGAAGATGAGAGCATGTGGGTTTCATTGAATCAAGCAGTAAGGTGAATAGTTTGTGTGGTTTGTGTTGTTTGTGTGTTCCCNNNNCAAATTATTTGTCAGCATAATATTAATGTTTTCTTTGTGCTTCAAATGTTTGGCTGGAAGCTAACTTTATTATTAATGAGATCAGATTTGACTTGTGAAGAGGTAGCAGACAGTCTGTGAGGAGTTTCGAGCTTCGCTTGTGCTAGGGCTGAGGCATGAAAGATCGACTACTGATAATCATTATTCAACCTGCTGGCACAAGCAATAAAATTTGTTTCTCTTTTCAAACTTTTTCATTCATCTTCTCGTTTTTTCTTCACTCTGAGATAGAGCTTATCAGTTCAGGGGTTCTGGCTATGAGCCAAGAGTGGAATTCTTATTAACTTCCACTGCCACAGAGAGCAATCTGAATTCTCTTTGTCATTAAATGACACATGTTGAATTGTCCAAAGTGAAGGAAAAGATTAAAATGATGGCAGTAAAGTAGCCAGGCTTTCAAATGCTTTTGTGTCTTTTTGCATAGGACACTTAAGCAGTAGTCCAGAAAAGACACAAAGACACAAAATCTCACCTGGAGTTACGTTCTGTGCTCTGGTTATTTTGCTTCTGGTTATAGTGTGTGTAGCCTGTCTGGGCCATGAAATTGACCTTAACGGAAAAATGACATCATTGGTTTACAGTGCAGTACACTTTTTGAAAAAGTAAGAGAAATTATGACAGAACAGTTTAGAGAAGCAGCCTTACGTGTACAAACTGTGGTTGCCTCCTCTACAGCGCCCTCTTTTGGTTGATACTTGAGTCTGTGGATTGCTAAGTAATACCTGTCTCTGTGCTGTTGTTTGACATCTGACTTGATACATCCTGTTTTTAGGACATTAATAGAAATATTGTTTCTAATGCTACATATTGCATATATGCAAGTGCAAAGTTGAGCCCATGCTTACTGAACAGACAAACTAACAGGCTTCTGGGAAACATTTCAGCATTAGCATTGCAGAAAAACACTTTAACATAAACTTTAAAAGCAAAAATCTCAAACTCAGTGAAACTTCTTTAAAATCTTTATACAAAAATAAATTATGCCTGCTGGTGATTTTACAATAGTGAAATTAGCTTACAAGTTCACAGGGCTCTGATTAGCTATATTAAATGTGTTATGTTTCTGGAATTAGGTTATAATTACTTTGTTTCATATAATGCTGGCATATACATTTAAACCATCATAATGTTGCTTTCTTCAGCACAAATATCCAACATAAGTCCAACCTTTATGCATAAAGAAACACACACACTGTTTATTTTTAATTTTTAAAACTTTGATTAGAAACTCACCCGAGACTCTAATATATGAAAGCTGAAATATGCTGTTTGCATGAGTGTTGAGCTCTTGTGTTGCAGGAGAGCAACGTTTACAGAAATGAAAAATAATTGCCTTACCAAGGACACAACCATTGCCTTATAATTGGCCATTCAGTCCTTGTGTTGTTCACTTTGTGTAAGAGCGCACCAGAGAGCACTTTGATATGACAAATGTCTGTACAGGCTCCTCTGCATAATTAAAAGCAATATGGTGAATGTTTCTCTGTGTGTGTATATGGGAACATACCTCAGGGCCACCAATGATTTCAAAATAAGATGTCTGTTAATATTCATTTTATGAATTGACTAGGGTATTGACATATCGATGGTCCTCAGGCCTCTGTAATAAAAAACAATTGTTGAGGGTCTTTAAGAAAGAGAATACTCAGTTGTGTCAAAACATATGAGTGTATAAATAATAGGATGTGTTTATTATGTACATAGTGTCAGGAATGTGGTCAGGGCAGCCCGATCTTGAACCAGGGTTTGTGTTTTGTTTATTGTGATGCACATGGTTTTGGTCTTTCACAGGTCAACACATGCATCAGCGTCCTGTCTTTCCCCACCACGCTTATTTCCCTTAAGGGCTGTTCACTTACACCTGTTTATCATTTACCTTTTTCTTTATATTCCACGTATGTTGCAATATGTCAGACTGTCAATGTTGTTTTGTTGTCTGCATCGCTCATGTCTTGTCTAGTTTAGTTTAGTTTAGTCTAGTCTAGTTTCTCTTGCCTAGTCTACTCTTGTTTTTGGTCCTTTTGTTGTTTGTGTCTGTGTCTTGTATCTCGTCTCGGACTCCAGTTGATTTTTGTTTCTTTTTTTCTTTTTGTCTCACATTCTTCACATGATTGTCATTTTAACATTTTTTCATCCAATGTCTCTATATACTTGTGTTTTCTCTTTAAAGCTGAAGATGTTGGTGTGGCCTTGCACTTTGACCTTTTACCTTACTGTAAACACATGCAAGTCACGATAGATGTTCTGACAACCATCTTTATGTGCTTAATTATTTCCTTGTGTTTAATTATTTCCTTAAACATATTGCTACCTTAGAATTATAAGGTTCTGACATATATCTGTTCTGTCTGTTCTATCTGTCAATGGAATTGAGACATATTTGTACTCTAATATAAGTTATTGACACTATTGAAGGGTTAATTTATGCATTTTGGGTGTTTATTATGAAAAACAATAAAGTTTGACCAGTTTTTTGGTATATCAGATATTTGGTATATCACTTTTGGCAAAAAAAAATTAAAACCTTAATATCTCAAAACTGGTCAAAACGCAGCTAGAACCATGTGATTCTAAAGTAGCGATATGATAAACTACTTCCTTTATGATTGTAACTCAAGGTATAGGTTGGGTTTTTCAATACTGCTGATTGAAAACAGTTATTTTTCTGATATTCCAGCACTCATTAATTGTAAGGAAATGACAGCTGCAACCACATGAGTTTAATTATATTTGAATCTCAAGTGACAATCCTTCATGCTTCATGAATATGCATATCAGCAACCACCTCAATTGTTGTGAGAAAAAAATTATGTTGTAGCACTACAAGCACTAATATTGCGTTAGAGTAGATGACTTTCCACAGGTATATATTGAAACAGGTAAATGAGGGAATATCACAGCAAATATGAATAAGGATTTATTGTACCACTGTGAGCCACATGTAATTACTTTTGGATGTTTGCCCACTGTGTGTTGAGGTATTATTATTTTTTGGCTGATAATTTGTCTAGCCAAAATGGTTTCTGTTCTGCTTTTCTTTTTATTCTACTATTCATCTTCCTCTTTATTTTTCAGCTTTTGGACTACAGAAATCAAAGAAGCTGGCCATTAGTAAACACATGCCAGAATATTCTGACACTAACAGCCTCTGTCCTCTAACTGCCAGATCGCAGAACTGATGAATTAAAGTTTCTGATTTATTCACAAAGGATTATGAGAGGCTTTTATAGGAAGGCTTGACTGAGACTTGGCCCGGTCCCAGCATTGCTGACAAATTTGTTCAATCCGCTAGATTTATTGTCTTGTTGTGTTATGCATAACAGCTAGCACAAGAAAGAACACATGGGGAGACTTGTGGCTCTTAATCAGAAATGTGCAATGTGTTGATGGCGAGGTATTGTCTGCTATCTTTTCATCAAACTTGCATCTGATGATCAAATGCTGCTTTTTCCACCTGCCTAGGGGACATTTCACAGTTAATTTGCTTGCTATTTACATTCTATTGAGGGTCAGCACACAGGTGCCGTCGCCTCAGTAACACCATCATTAGACTTTAAATCCTGCCTTTCAGAACCATTTCTGTTATAGTGCTACAGTGAGAGAAGTGTTAAAGAAACACACTGAAATTTTACTTTACATACTTTACATACTTTAAATAAAACTGTCATAGTTTGTCTTCATTTACAGTACAGTACAGTTAAGGGAATGCATTGCCTGTCAAAACATTACTATTGCTTCATCAAAACTACATGTGAGCATCAGCCCATTTTCTTAAACCCAGACCCTCTTATTTTCTTTGATATTATGAGGATAAAAACAAAAAGAAAACATGCCCTTCAATTTCTTTCCTTTAGAATGTTCTGGTGAATGTGCTGCTGTGCGCTAGTTCCCCTCAGAGCCTTAGCACAACCTATTCAATCTGCCAGACGAATCATAACAAGCTGTTTGGCTGCCAAGAACAATCTGAAAGAAAAACATAAAGAATGAACGTGATTTTGAGATAGTGGCGCAACTGCGACACAGTAAAACATGCATGCCAATAGCTAGAGATAAATTGAGAACTCAGTGGTTAAACTCAAAATGGAATTCTGTTTATATGTGCTGTTGTCCCCTATTCATAGCTATTTTCCTGTTAGGAACAGAGTGACTGGAACGAGGGAAACAGCTTGTAAGCATGATAGTAAGCTCTCTTCCCTGGTGATTTGCCAAGGTCTGATCAGAATGTCGAATGGACTTCTGCACCTGTCTCTACGGGAAAGAATGGAATTAAAGGTTGGAGCGCTGAAAACCCTGCATCTGTCATCGTGAACTGCTCTGTAAAGGGATGACTAATACACATATGAATCCTGTGTGTGAAGAGCATTCTAAACACATTCAAAGCATTGTGTATCGTAAGCAAATCACAGGTTAAGAAATATGTCTTGTTTCATATGTATGTTTCTCTCTATTGTAGTTGCTTTCATCAGCCCGGCTGTTTGGGAGAAACTGAAATCACAGCCAAAAGTGCACACTTCTAAAAACCAGACACTTAGAGTGCATAATGGATGATAGCTTGCTGAAAATCGCCAGATGAATAAACTTGGGTTAAAAGTAACTAACACCAAATGGCACAATCTGGCATATGTTTGTTTTGGTAGTTGCTAAACAAAACCAATGCTATAATTATCACTATATCAAACACCGCAATATGTGGAGTGACTCCTATATTGCATACACACAGGAACAATAATTATTGCATGCATAATACTTGTTGAACTATTAGCTGTGGACTTACTGAGTAGTTTATTCCTTTTCAATTCTGTTCTATTCTATTCTCTCTCTCTCTCTCTCTCTCTTTCTCACTCTCTCTCTCTCTTTAGTAGTTTATTCTTTCTATTCTCTCTCACTCCAATTCAATTCATTAAAATTTTAAAGCTGGTTTTATCATTTCATTTTCTTTACAGTAACAGAATATGCTGCTTATAACACATCATAAAGCCAAGGGCTTTCTGCTTTACCCTGTTTTACTGATTCTAAGCATCTTGCGTCTTAACCAGTGGTAAGCTTGTATTCCAGTGGGTTACAAAAAAACATGTGGATCCAGATGCTGTAAGTTAGTAAACAGATTGCTTTGCTGGGAAACCAGTGAAAGCCAAGGGGGGCTGGGACATTTGTTACAGCACTAGATGTCTAAAGATCCCCCCTCCCATCTCTCCGCTCAATAAGAATTTGAAAAACAGCAGATGTATTACTCTATGAATAATATCTAAGGCCTTTTCATTGGATTACATCAAGCACTGTGGCAATTGCTGAATGAACATGGGGAGGAAAACAAAAACAATGACGTTCCTTAATCCAACTACATTGATTTGTTAGACAGTTGAAACAGCATTTTTTTTTCTTCCCTTATTGAATCTGGTGATCTCAACAGAGACAAACGGCTCCAGGCCAGTTGTTGTTGTATTATTTAGAAGTGACTTGGAAATGCCCACAGTTCATCTGCAGAAAATGCAAATATTAAATAATTGTCAGAGGATACTGTAAAATAATAAATCATTATATGTTGCATGTTACTACATGTTGTAATGTTTGGCTTTAGCATAAACTTAATCTTTTCTGCATAAACCACATCTTTTGGTTAAGTATTTTCCAAAGGCATACATGTAAACATAGACCTAAAAATAAACACACGTCTTGCTTAACTTAATTTTCCCCTACCCCAAGGTGAAGAAATTTCTATTTATCTTTAGAGAAAAACTGAGAGAGTGTGGGCAGTAGAACCTGCATCTCAAATTTTTTAAATTTGCTTTTTAAATTTGCTTCTTTTAATGGTATGTTTCAAGTTAGTAAAAACACTGAGGCAATTTCCTGAGGCAATGTGTGAGTAAACATTCATTTAAAACGTTCTGTTGGTTTATCACATGAGCGCTCACCTTCTCCACCACTTACCCAGGCCAACATTGATTTGCTGTTTCTTACAGAGCCAGGAGCTCATCAATGCCACACCCCCAAGAGACAGCAGACCAGCTTCTGATTGCACTCTTGTCTTCTCACAATTAAAAGGCAGGTTGTGTAAACTTTAGAGAGGACAAGCATTGATCATTAATCAAGATGTGGAACAGTAATGTTCAAAAGGTTTAATGTAAAGAATGTAAAGTCACTTTCACTGGTACTGATGGTTAATCTTCAACGACGATTATGTGAAAATATCCTGGAGAGGCTATATTCAGTCAACAAAAGATGTTTTACATTTGTTTTTAGAATTATTGTTTGGTTGAGTGCAGCTTATTTGTTTTAGTTGAGTGCAGATTTGTGCAGATTTCACAAATCTCATCATTTGAAAAACGATTTTATCCTAAAAAAGTGTATATAAAACATCGCTAGTATATAAATAAATATAATTATATAGAGAAAATATCTAATGAACATCTGATTGGAAAACCAAATTGCACTTTTCTGCAAACGTCCTGCAAACATTTTCATCATCGCTATCGGCTACGTTTCAAAATCCAGCATAAGACACGCTTATCCACGCTTGTCCACATAATCTGATAGCTGTGACTTGCTCCCTACACACACTCAAAGAGATGTAAACCTGTGCCGTAAATCCACAGCGAAAGGCCTTCACAATTGGTGCAAGCAGATCTTGCAGTGAGGCCGGGTTGATAGGATAACTCATACCTCCTTGTCGCCAACTGCGAGGTCGATGGAATTAACCTCACAAGGCATCAACAAGCCAGTCTTCTTCCCATTATTGACGTCTGTATTTGGAAAGGCAGTACTTATTGAAAAAGAGAGAAGAGTGAACATGAATATCGATTGAGGGGGAACCGAGGATGTGTTAAAAAGCTTCCTGTGGTGAAGAGATTGGACTGAATGTTTGTTCAGTCGGCCTAAGATAGTCCAAGCCTCACTGAGTAAAGATGCACTTTAGTAGCTTTATTGTAACTGCAGGAAAACTGACCTTTAGTAGCATGAAGTTGGATGTTGACGCTGTTTTGTTGTTTGATCTATTATTACTTGACACTACTGTTTATATAGTGTGCATTACCTTTGATTATGTTGGTTACAAAAGCATACATTTATGGTATAGTAGTGGGTATGGATATGAATGATTGTTTAAATAGACTGGTATAAATATAACTGATTCTTAGTATTGATTGTGGCCTTTTGCCATTGGCTTTATATTTCTACCCACATTTTTGACAGAAATCCTCATTTACTAATCATAAATATACATAATGCATAGTTTGCAACCTGTAAATGCAGTATAATGAGTTTACTGAACCTGAAATCACATCATACCTACTAATTATTGCAAGCAGAATTAAATTGATTGGTTTATTGCAGATGCATTAATGCATATTAATTAATTTGGTAGGCAACGCATACTGTGGGAGTATTTTTGGCATACAATAGAGCAGTGCAAAATAATTAAACCAAGCTCATATTTTGATGCAATTTATATTTTTTGCTCTCTTTATCTTCCTCCCTCTATTTTCTGTTTTTTTTTTTGAGGAAACTTCAAATCAGTCTTTCACAAAACCACAATTATAAGCTTCAAGATAAGAACGTTTAGTCACAATTTGTCATTTGATTAAAATGCTGAGGTGAGCCACACAACATGTCTGTTATACACTGTCAACAGTTGCAAAGTAGCTTTTAAAAACACTTTAATAATATATAAAGATATGCAGTGGACTTGATTGATGCACAACATATTTAGGAAAGAAAGCAAAGGAATGTTTTTACATGCTTTAAATAGTTTCAAACACTTAATAAATACAATAAATAAATTGATTTTGCAGACTTTGATGTTTCCTTACCAGAATATAACCCACACTTGACCCCCCATCCCCCCAAATATAACAACCTTTTTCCAAATAAGAAGTGTCGGGAGGTGTAAAATCTGATCTGAAGATTTTAATCATGCACACACATGGCAGACTGAATAATTAATTAATCCCTCTTTATAATTCTGGGAGGATTATTTCTTAAGGACTGGCAGCAAAAACAGCTGGCACAGGCCTGCCTCCCTCTGTAGCTGAGCAGATTGTGTGCAGTTTTTACTCTTCCTACCCTGTGTGTTACACTCACTGTGCTCTTATGCTACTCGCCAGAACAAGCTGAGAGTGAGTAACATGTCCAGGAGCTGTTTAGAAAAGACCTGTCACTGCATTTAGCAGCACAATACATATCATGTGCTTTACAGTACCTGCTCAACAAAGGTTGTTTTCTGCTTCAAATTAGAATGCAAAAAGTGTGTGTGTGTGTGTGTGTGTGCATGTGTGTGTGTGTGCATATGAAAATTCATAATATGTATATTATGATTCCTCCTACATGGTAAACTAACAAGACCTTCTGTTATCTTCAGAGGTTATATTTTTTGTAGGATATAACAATTTATTTCCACTCAATGTATTGCACTTATGCAAGAAATCATGATCAAATCTATGTCAGAGCAAATATTTATTTGTATTTATTTATTTGTCCTCCCTTGTTCAATGAATGAGTTTATTAGCAAATAGCAGATTTATTAGCAAAACATTGAGAGGGTCTTGATGCAAAATAAGTTGTAGCAGAATAATAAAGTGAAAACATAGAATCGTTTGCTTAGGCAGTGGGGTGTGAAAGTTCAACACTGTTGAAACAGGAATCATCAGATGGGGATGTGGAAAACTTCAGAGACAAAGGCTTTCATATGCTTTACATTGCACAGAGAGGTTTTTTTAATAACACATGCAAACATATTGAAATGAGAATAGTGCTTAATAGATCAAGTCTTTTTCAGTTTTGTGGGCAATATAAATTAGATGGTTATTCAAAAACACAGTGGGCAGACCACTAGAATTGTTATTTACTGTAATAATTTTAAGGTTCAAAAGGTACATTCTAGCTCCAGTAACTGGTCCTTTCAAGTTTAAATTAGTCTTGCAGTTTGACGCATTATATTTTCAAAGTTCAAATATTCCATGTGTTCTCTGAATGGGTATGAGTCATGGCATCTGCATGGATAATATTTTCGGAAGAAGTACAGGTCCTTCTCAGGTCCCTGCCAACTCTCCTGACCTGAACCCCATAGAGAATCTGTGGGATATTGTGAAGAGAAAGTTGAGAGACGCAACACTTGTCGCTATCGAAGCATCCTGGGCCTCCATAACACCTCAGCAGTGCCACAGGCTGATTGCCTCCATGCCACGCCGCATTAAAGCAGTCATTTCTGCAAA
>JBAJNP010013942.1:0-11531 GCA_036877545.1 Yasuhikotakia modesta | reverse complement strand
GTGTGTGTGTGTGTGCGCGTGTTCACTCACACATGATGGTTTAAACGCAGGACACATTTTGGTTGTGGGCAGCCATGACTGTAAAATCCATGTTACTTTTACTAATCTGAAGAGACGCACATCGTTTATCAACCAACAACCACATTCACAGTCTCAGACGGGAGCGCTGAAGCTACAGGTCCCTTACAGAACAGTGGATGTACTTTCTCATTTGTCAAATTTCACTTTTCCTTGTATATGAAATATATGAATGGTAGTTCATTGAAGACGCACATTAGAAACCTGATAGAGAACTAACTTATCACACACTTCACAATCACCAGCTCAACATTCATCCACTTATAAATGGCTTTTCCAAAGGTTTGTCCCAGTTAATATTCATGAAGTACGATACTGTTATTGCTCTATTTAAAAGGCTCTGCTTATAAAAAAAGTGCTTTTGCCTCTTAATTAAATGGAGAGAAAAAAGAGGAGAGATTACACACTGATCTCTGATGAGAGACACAAGACTATAAAGAAACATGAGAAAACAAGCCCACATGTACAATAAAATCAGTTTCTTTGTTTTGTATTAACTGTTCTTGGGAAAGATAAGTGACAGCACATCTTTCATAATCATAATCATTTCAGTAAATGGCTTTTATAAAGAAAATTCATTCAGTTTACAAGTGTCATTTTGGCGCCACCAATGGTAACAAACACAATTGCAAAGTCTGGACATAAAAAATTCATCTGAATCTGAAAAAATTCCTAAACTAGAAACACAACCTCTGAACTCCAACTGCTGTTCTGCACAACCTTTAAATAGTTTGGCAGGAAGAATGTATAAGCAGTTAAACAGCCCAACATTAACTCAGCAACAAACCTAAAACTAACGTTCAGGATTAAACCAGGTTCAAAAATGAGTTTCTTGCAGTAGGTTAGTTTACATTATACATCATTTTCTCTTAGAAAAGGCCACAAATCAACAGAGCATTCAGCTCAGGCAATGAAATGCAGAACTTTCCTCAGGTCAGACAGTAAACAGCATTCCTGCAAAAAGCACGTTTGTGAAACAAGCGACTACAGTAAAGCAGCTCACAGAGAGCACTATACACCTGCAGATGTCTGTCGGTAAAAACACATACAGCCGTTTATACATGTAAATACATGTAACTGGTAGAACTGACTTTGTAAACTAACACGTAAAACTAACAAACACAAAGGCAACAAAAGAAACCATTATGAATGAAATACAAAGTAAATGTTTTCTGAGGCAACTTGCGTACAGTGTCTCTGTTATGGTGAATTTAATTAAACATACACAACAGGGATTGCTATGTTAAATCAGTTGTCTACACCTGAAAGAACTGACCTATCAAACAAAATAAATGAAAAAAGAAACTGAACATAAACAATTACTAAACTCCACAGCAGAACTCCAAACTTTAGTCTAATCCACAGCCTGAGGAGAACAGAGACCTGCAGAGTTCTGCTCATTCTACAACTGCCATCATTTCTCAGCTGTTTAAAAGAGTTCAAAACATGTGCACATCTGGAACTGATACCTGCGGTTCTGCTCCATTACTCCTCATTCAGTGTCATCGGTCTGCAGCTCCATTTTTAAACAGAAATGTTTGACTGTGTTTCTCCAGTAGTGACAGTGAATAGTGGCTCTGGTGAGCCCAAAGACCTCAGTCAAAAATTCATTAGCAATTTTCAGCAGCTCTTCACACAGAAAAGCAACAGAAATTACTTGTACAGAAGCATCAACAGGAACAGAAACCTGGAAAATCAATCATGATTGTAATACTTTACAAAACATCAACAGATCTTCACTTGTAAAACATTTAGTTTTAGTTTAACAGCTCACAGTACATTTCTAACCTACTGTCTACGCATGCAAAATAGATCGTATGCAATATGAAACATGTACATAAATATGCAACATGTACAGAATGAAACTAGAAGGCGTGACTCATAAAGCCTGAATCTCTTCTTTTAACAGAGGAGAATTAAAGGACAGGGTCAGTTTATTCCTGGTGTAAACCTTTCAAAGGGAATGAATGAATATAGGGCTAAGACTCATTAATGACTGCATAGTTGTTTCAGGATCCAATCACACCATCAAC
The DNA here is from genome assembly GCA_036877545.1 of Yasuhikotakia modesta. NCBI lineage: Eukaryota > Metazoa > Chordata > Actinopteri > Cypriniformes > Botiidae > Yasuhikotakia > Yasuhikotakia modesta. The sequence goes on along the minus strand of JBAJNP010013942.1, from coordinate 9,420 downwards.
ATAACTCAGCATTTGCTGGGAATTTATAACAGCAGGTTTGGAAGACTCCAGAGTGAATAAATAATGACAGAATTTTCATTTTTGGGTGAATTACTCCTTTAAAATTACAACGATTTTAACGATCCATTAAAAAGTTGAACCTGTATTAAAACACAAACCATCTGTGATTTTAGATGAAGCATGAGCAGAACACCAGGGAACACAATGAGAACTGAGCCCAATGTCTGGTTCTGCACCTGTGCAGGTGTGATGCTCACAGCCAGTGTAAATGTGCCTCACCTGACAAACACAGAAAGGCAATAATGTGTCTGTTCATATTGCTCCTTAAGATAAAACATTAAACATGAGAGACACACAAAACAAATCAAGGCAATTCATGTGGGCAATCACCAAAGCAACGATATAAAGCATTTAATCTGAATATAGTGTAAAATTAAACAGTGTCATCTTTTGGTAATGCATAGATCTGTTCCCCTCATTTATATTCCACAGTAAACACAGAGGCATTTACCCACACCGTGTGCTAACCTGGCCTGACGAAGGCAGTGATGTCATCAAACCTCCTGCTCCTGGTTATGACATGGTGTAAGGTTTAAAAGAAAAATGTAATAATACGAAAAAGAATGTAAATAATTGATAAATGGCTTTTTTGGTGACACCCTTTATTTAATTTCCTGACAGACTGCAGAATAACACGCTCCAGCGGTGGAACCTGCGTGATTTACAGACGGTCCCTCACTCAGGGCAGGAAGGGATCGTCCTCGTGTTCCTCCTCTGCACTGGGGCCCGGGTCGCTCAGACAGCGCTGGAGTCGCAGCTGCGGCTCTGTGTTGTCCTCATCGTCTGTCCTGTCCTTCTTCACCAGAGACGTGGGTTTCATCACCAGCCCGTCCTCCTGCTCCTCACTGCTCCTCTTCCTCAACTCATCCAGCACACTGACCGACTCTGCGCCCTGAGGAGACGCCAGGTCCACTTTAATGATGGGAACACTGTCAGTGGTGGGCTTCATTCCCCACGCCTGGGGGTCTGCGAGCCGACAGACAGACATGTCATGATAACCAGATTGTAGTTTAGTAGTTACAGAATTAAATAAAGCAGATTATTCTGATTAAAATAAAACACAGTTTGGTGTAGATACAAACTAGCAGGTTATCGTGGTAGTTTTTGTTTAGCTGAACTCTCTGACAGTGATTGGTCACTAGTGGGCTTTGCTGTGCAACAACTGCCAGACTGAATAACTAGCAGTTGACAGAAACTGATTAAAGTCAAAGAGCTGGAGAGATGAATGCAGTAAGTTTAACCTACAGAAGACAACACTGAGTCACATGATCTTCAGACTAACAGAGATTAAACATCCACATCTCACCAGAAGCAAGACGTGCTCGTGTGATGGTCGGTGAATCAGGGGGTGGAGCCGGAACGGTGAGGTAATTATTCATCTGTGATATGTGAAGATAGAGAAATAAACCCAACAACAGTTAAAGATCAGCCCAAAAATCTGTGCTCAACCAAAGAAAGTTTTACTGATGAAAGTTTACACATTATTAAATCATTTAGAACACAAGTATGATCACTGAAAACTATCAGCACACTTTCTGTCAGTAAATCTTAATGTGATCAGATGAATCTTCTGTTAGCATCAGACCTTCTTCTCCAGCTCCTTCATCCTCCTGCGTTTGACCAGGATCTCACTCCACGCATCCTCATCCGGTTCAGGCACCAGAGTGTAGCGGTTGTAGGACTGCAGCTGAACACACAAAAGACTCATCAGATTCTGTGACCGATCCACTCATGCGTCATGTGACAGCGGAACAGGAAGTGATGCATGCTCACTCTCTGACGTGTCTTCTGCAGGTTCATTCGGAGGATCTTTCTGATCTCCTCCTCTCGGGCTTTGGAGACCTGAGGAAGAGCTCTCTCCTGAGGAGGTTTCTTAGGTTGGATGTTTCTAAAGAACATGCATGTAAACATTAATTTTAAAACCTGATTTCCTGCACAAACACACACACACTCGGGTTGCAGATGTGAGGTTCACACTCACTGCATGGAGACAGTAGACGGCATGGCAGAGGGCAGCTTTGAACCTCCACCACTCTCCACCAGCTCAATGGCTTGCTTCATCTCCATCTTGTGGTAGAAGGCAATCAGCTGGGGTTCTTTGGAACGTTCTCCTACAATCAGGCACTTCTTGACATACTTCTTATTGAAGCGGTTCAGCCTGGAAAAGCAGCAGCACAACATGAGCTCTGATTGAGTCACTAGAGAGCCGTTTTAGTTCTTCTGAGGTCTGGATAATAAACTGTCTGGAGCTTCAATAGAGACGGAGAAAAACAAAGACATTGTCCTGAATGGATGCATTAGATTGGAAGAGCTGTGAGGATGTTATTTTTTTGGAGGAACACAGATGAATTCTGAAACATCTTCACACAGGTTTTCTGTACACCAACAATACACCAACAGTGTTCTGTGTCCTCTGATCTCATCTAAATCCTCAACAAATCACTTTCTACACACCGCAGAACAAATCAGATTTTAACAGTAAACCACTATGAAACTAAATGTTAACATTATTAATGTGTGAAGCAGCATTAAGCAGCATTAACACAAGGCTATTCTGATGTTCTATAGAATTTAGAACAAAATCTGAACAGCTGACAGAAAACACATCAATTCTTCATGTTTGAGGGATACATACTTGTCTTTCCAGTGATGATGTCCATAATGTCCACAGATGTCCTCAATGCCCGTCAACAGGTGGTCCAAAAACTGAAGACCCCAAAACACACAATTCAAACACAAACTTCAACAATCCACAGATCCACAGAGCTGAGATGATCTGTGATTCACATCTGAGTTAGACAACCACAACGTGTGTCCAAGAAATTTCTGCCCGTCACAGCGGTGATGAAACCTTCTAGAAAATGGATGTTACCATAGCAACAATCAGTTTTATGAGCTCTGAATACATTGTGATTTGTTATGCTGGAGTTGTGTGGAGTGACACAAGCTCACGTCTGAATCACAAACAGACTCGCAATCTTCTACAGTAAAACTAATGATGATGAGTTACATGTACATTCACAGAACACAGTCAATGAGAATCAGAACTGACTTCAGTTTGCCTTCATACATGAACCCACACAGCTCACCTGCCACCATAAAACAATTTAAAAGACACAAACTTCTTTAAAAAAACCTTTTTTTAATAATTCCCACTTTCAATGATAATTGATAACTCTTTCTGCACTGCAGTGATGATAGTCTGGGGTGAAGAAGCTTTAATTATAATGAGTTTTGTCACGACAATCTGACACTAATAATCTGATGCAATATTGTCACAAATGGAGCACGGCTTGTAACGCAGCTCAGCCCGCAGACGGCGCTCCACACACAAATGACAGCAGAGCCCAAACAAATCAGCTTCTTCACACTCAAATGCGTTAAAAACATTAACTACAAAAAACACACGTGAAAAACAGAAGTTCATATTTAGCAAGAAAAACTTGAATTAACTTCCAGGTGTGAGAAACAGCAGAAATGAACAGAACCTGTGTGTGAATCTCTTCATTAATAGATCGCTTGGTTTCCTGTTTCTTCTTTACTGCCAGCAGGTCAACCAGAGGTCTGATGGTCATCCCCTGAAGAACAAAGACAAACACAGAAATCCCTCATTCACACGTTCCCTCAATGTTTCAGATAAATACATGTAGCAGGCCACCATTTCTACACCACTGAAAGTGACATCAGTTCCTGCCCTCGAGGACACAGCAGTAATTCAGATGTGCTCCTCAAGGTGAGAATCTGGCAGAGATGAAGCTTCACTGTGGCGGTTATAACAAACCAGTGCACAATAATAAATACCTCTAAACACCATCGTCTGTTCCGTGTGTTCACTTCTCACGGATGGGGTAAAAGCAGAGGTCACATTTTTGTTATGGGCAACCGTAACTGACAAATACGTCACTTTCACACGCACACAGAACAGCTGCTGAAGACAGCCTCACAGAGAAGCTGAAGAAACGCTGCTGTTGTCTTGCCGAGCTCTTCTGACGCATTCTAACACAGATTTACGGCATCTCCCACCCTCATCACAGTCTTTAACACTGACCCTTAACCACTGCACACACATCTCCTCATCTGTTTGTACTGTACACAGAATCACAGAAATGAAACGAGTTACTTTCTCCAGCTCATGCAGAACTTCTGCAACAGACCCTGATGAACAATGATAATTACAGAACAGACACCCTGCAAATTCTCACAGAACACAGATCGCACAAATGCCCCCAGCATCATGGAGACTGTGAGCTGAAAGTCAGAACATCTGACACACTGAAGCGCTGACCTGCACAAAGACAGTGAAGAAGATGACGGTGATGATGGCCGTGAGGAACATGTTTTTCATGGGGAAATGAACAGGGTCCAGGAGATACACCAGTGAGAATGCTATCGCCCCCCGCAGGCCGCCGTAAGCGATGATGAACTGATCTTTAGTGGTGAGTTTCACAATCCGAAACTTGTTGATCAAGAAGGTCAAGCCTACGACACCTGTGAGGAAAAACAAAACCCTGAATTAAATGTGAGATGTCACCTAAAGACTTATATAACAGCTTCTGCAATTATCATTTAAAAAGCAGTTATTAGACAATCATGAGAATGTCTCAAAAACATTGGTTAACATTAAATGATGGCGTTTTGCTAACATCAACATATTTTTATGTAACATAAAAAAGTTCATATAAAAATTAAATCTATATGAAAATAATACTACAAATGGAGGCAATAATCGCAACAGAACAATAATAATGGTCCGATTACAGCAACAAAGGCATTTACAAATGTTAGTCTTCACTCACCCAGAACACGAGCGACCAGACACAGGATAATAGTGACGATCACAAAGGTCCAGTTCCAGGAGTGCGGCCCGGCCACCGTGGACACGCCCAGGAAGATGAAGATGAGGGTGTCGCTCACGCTGCTCCACATCTTCAGGAAGTACTTGATGGTGGTGTGGGACTTGTGGGATATGTTGGCCTCCACATACGGTCGCATCACGGCACCGCATGCGATTAAACTGCAGACAGAGTTTAGAGTTTAGCCCCTCCCTCTATCTTTATTCTCCATATTAATGTGAACATATTTTGTTCTACCCAGTGACTTTGAATCTCCTGGGTTTTCAAACCCATTTTACTTTTTAAGTTACTCAGAAGATTGTAACAGTCTTACGCCATGATGCCAGACAGGTGGAAGACCTCTGCAGAGAGATACGCCAGGTAACTGTAGACGAAGACGAACAGCGGCTCGATGACACGCGTGTGTGAGGTGAAGCGTGACGTGAAGGCTGCCAGCAGGCCGTAGATGGCGCCCACCACGATCCCACCCAGCGACACCACCAGAAAACACACAATCCCCAGAAACACATCAGTAAGTGTGATGGTGCCCACGCTGTAAAACTCCTCAAAGAGATGATAGAGAACCTGCAGGAGAACGTCAGCAGAACATCAGACACCAACCACAGCTTCTGAGGAACAAACACTTCATCTGCTTTACAAGAACATCAGCTGGAACAACAGACTGTATTCAGTCTCTCGTGTCCATTTTCTAAATCCGTTTAATTCAATTTGAAACTCTTGAAGAATGAACCTGGTGTCATTTTAAAAGCTATGTCATCGCTCATGGTTGTCTACGTTATTGATGTTGTTTGTGTTGCTGTACTCACCACTGTGACGGCGTCATTAAGCAGAGACTCGCCGAACACCAGGATGTGCAGAAGTTCATTAATGTGGATCTCCTCAAACACAGCCAGGACAGCCACAGGGTCCACAGCCGAGATGATGGAGCCAAAGAGCAGACAGGACAGCAGGTCCACCTTCCCCAGGTGAACACCCTCCAGCTGACAGACCCCGTACAGCAGACCACCAACGAAGAAGGAGTTCCACAGGGTTCCCACCACTGCAAACATCAGGATGGTGCCCAGGTTCTCTGTGAAGGGTCGTATGGGCAGGAAATAACCAGCGTCCAGGATGATGGGAGGCAGCAGGTAGAAAAAGAAGATCTTTGAGTTAAGCACTGGAGGGACCTCGCCCACCAACTTTATAAGACCACCGACCAGCAGCCCCACCACGATGAGCAGACAGCTCTCCGGAACGATGTTGGACACCCGCGGAATCAGATGAAACCCTGAGAGAGAGAGAGAGAGAGAGAGAGAGAGAGAGAGAGAGAGAGAAAGAGAGAGAAAGAGGTTTCTGCTGCAGTGCTACATACAGACACACAGCCCCGTGTCTCAAATGAATTATCACACAGAATACAGCAAAGCTAGATATTAAAACAAATATATTTTTAGGAAATCGAACCCACAACCTTTGCGCTGCTAACGCAATGCTCTACCAACTGAGCTATACAACAGCACAAAATCTATCTGAGGATGTACAACAAGCATCTTCCATTTAACTAGAAAATAAAGTTAGACAAGAGTAGTAGTAAACTCACAAATAATAATCTACTATTTGTAGATTATGTAGTAACTATAACAGAGAGCAAAGAGACTTCTTGGCTTCTAACGGTGACAGACTGTTGCTGTGTGCATCTGAACGTGTGAATTCCTGACATTCAGTGAGAAACATTCACAGGCAGGAATAAACTGCTGCTGGTCCTGACAGACCATAATAACAAACAGAGTCACTGTGTGATTGTGTCGTGTTCAATATACCATGGGACCACAGCTGAGAGATCACATGATGAGAGTATGTTTGATGTTATTTTGCAATAATGTTCACAGTCAGGACTGTGTGCAAACAATCCTTTTCTTCAGGACACACACACAACAGAAGATGACAGAACAGCCTCAAAACTCATTAGTCTGAAAACAAAACATTTTTTGCATTTTACAGTCAGTCAAATTTCTGGCCTGGCATGTGGAACATGCTAAACAAACATCTGCTATGTAAATGTGAGGCTTAAACATCTGATATGTACATCTGGTATTAACAACACCAGCATCTTCTACAGCCAGCTGACAGATTTATAATTTATAAATTAATAAATTACTATTAAAATCATATGACTGGTGAACAGATTTGCAAAAGCTTCTGATGTTGTACTGTATGTTCTGATGTTGTGCTGTACTGAGTTCAACTGTATTTTAATATAAACTTAAATAGGAATTTGAAGTCTGTAATTTAAAGAAAAAGCAGAAATATGGAGACATGGACTCAATGTTCTTTCCCACCATTTTTAAATGCAAAACAGAGTCATATCTAGAAACAAGAACATCACAGAGGCTGTTACGTGATACAGCAACTTGTTCAAAATTTACATTTAATGACACTTTAATCCAAAGCAACAAGTGGATTCAAAGAACACATTTTTATCATTTTATCAAAAGTACACATTTTCATCAGTACTTGTGTTCCCTGGGATTGAACCCACAACCTTTGGGCTGCTAACGCAATGTTCTAGCCGTTGAGCTAGAGGAACACCATGAAACTAACGGAACATGGCTGTGTTGTGCAAGGAAATTTAGTTTGTGTTTGCATCACAAATGTAGTTACAGACAAGAGATTTATGTGGCCTATGAGTGCTCTGCTAACAAGACCACAACAAACCACTCAATTCATCAAAACCTCCTCTAGTCTGTAATGAATGCTTTCTGTTCCATCGTGCCAGTTAGCCTTTCCTAAACCTGACTAACATCAAAGCAACCTCACTGAATTAACTCTGAAGTGACTCTGAAACATGAATGCTGCTGAGGCGCTGATGGATTGTAATGTAAACACAGAGTATTACACAAGTGCTGAAGAAACTCCCCAACTCTGATGCAAGACCACCCGACACATTCAGGAAGTGAGTGCAAGCCAATGAAGAAACGGCATTAAATCACACACACACACAGCCAAACCTGTGAAGATTTCAGCTGTAGCACACAGCAGCACTATCACAGACAGCTGATCAGAGGTGTTTAAACCTGTGAAGATTTCAGCTGTAGCACACAGCAGCACTATCACAGACAGCTGATCAGAGGTGTTTAGGATCAGAACAGAACACACACAGGAATCTGACCAGTTTCTACACGTTCAAGTGAACTTTCACAGACAGAAAGCCAACATTTCTATAGAAACATTTGCATTTTATTATAAACAGACCTGCAAATAAAACTTTAAGTGAATCCAGAATCATTAAATGTATTACAGTCTTATTTAAAACATGCCACACAAGCAGAATATTATAATTCATTCTATGTAAATTGTTGATATTTCACTAAAAGCCACAGTTTACATGAGAGTTTGGTGGACTGGTGTCTGATGTTTGCAGGGTTCTTTCACATCAGGAAGTGATTTTGTGTCAAATGCTCTCCTGAAACAGGAAGTGTTTCACATATTTGACCTCATCCTTCTCCTTCAACAGCACCGTAATCTCATGTCTCAAATGTCTTCTTTCTTTCTCCAAAGGTCTGATCAGGAATTTATCTCACCTGTTTAATATAACACCACATCAGTGTGATTCACACCACCGCATAATAAATCACCACTCTATGACATTAATAACATTACCATTATGGTCACTGACCGAAAACCACAGATCATGTGATCAGACTGTGTGCTGCTGGGTCAGTAAATAAATAACAGCCTGTCAGGTAAGAACCGTTCACATCATATTCACACACTGCACTCTGTCATTACACTGATCCATCTGATCACACACAGAATCGGAATCAGATGCAAACTGCATCAGACACGCAGACATCTGACTCTGTAACCAGATATTTACTCCAAACAGAACCCTAAACCTGGACTCAGTGTGTGAGCAGAACATGCGTTGAGAGGATATGTACTCTGGTACATACAGAGCAGCGTGACAGCTGAGGATTCCCTGGACTGAAGGTCATTCGAGGAGAGTCTCACACACAGGCCTCAAACATTATGCATGTAGAGTACAGTGAGTGACATGAATATATGTACGTGAATACACACAGATACATACATACACACACACACACACACACACACACACACACACACATACATACATACACCATATATGTACACACACACACACACACACACACACATACATACACCATATATGTACACACACACACACACACACACACACACACACACACACACACACACACATACATACATACACCATATATGTACACACATATATACAAAAAGCCGTTCACTAAACATAAGTGAAAATATACAATGCAGGAAAGGTATAGAAAATAGCCAGACTATAACAGCACGATATAAATGTTATGATTAAACATTAACTGAAGGTAAAGAAGGACTGGTGATTAATTACAGCTGAGTTGATAAACTCACCTAATTTCATCAGGGAGGCGAGCAGCACCCACAGGGAGATCTCAAAGGGCAGCCGGACGTTTCCATAGTCGAAAGACAAGACTGGGAAGGGCTT
>JBAJNP010013940.1:0-11538 GCA_036877545.1 Yasuhikotakia modesta | reverse complement strand
TCATTTTGAATCTCTCTGGAAAACATGGACGGCAACGCCAAGATAGCTGCCAAACTCCAGGAGAACGCAATCAGGATATTGTTGAAGTTCTTGCATTTTCTCATGCATGCACTTTTAGAAAGAGCAAAGCTAACTTTCCAAAGACTCAACATGGCGGCTGTGGAATACATACTTCCGTATGTAATGTAGGACGACAGCTTGCAAATGGAAGTTCCATAATGCCATTTAAATTCATGATAAGCATAGAGGAGCTGAAACACAACTGATACACAAAAGACCAAGTGTGTTACAGCCAGCACCAAAATCCAGACAGCAGCCTTCATGAAACTCCAGAACCTGCAGCATCCAATGAGCAGGAAGGTGAAGTTGAGGGTCATGCCCAGGATCAGTATGATGCAGTATGTGATGAGGTACATCATCCTCATCTGATGTTCATACTGTTTTGTTRCAGTTGTATKTGGTTCCAGTTGTGGAGCGAAAGTTTGTGTAACAACATTTTCTGTAACAAAATAATCATCGTCTGGATTTGGGGGTGAATTCGACATCTTGTGAAACCTGAGGAAAAAAACAAAGACAGTTACATTTGTGCATTTGACAGATGCTTTTTGACAGACTCACTGTACAGTTCATGTATCAGTTCCTGTGCTCTTTGTGAACTGAACCCACAACCTTTGCACAAATATCAGACGCAGATGAAACGATATGTGCTGATAATGTTCTCCTGTTGTATGAGCATAACGGTGCAAATGTAAAACAAATCCACAATGAATAACAGTTCCTGTTTGTGTTTTACTTTGTATGTTTTGTTTTTAATTCATTTAAAATAGTTTTTTCACAATTATTTTTAGTACATAATTAGTTATTCACATAATTTATCATTTGAGTTTTAACATGATATCATTTTATTTGCCGATTTTATGTTTAGTCTCATGATTGTGGGTTTCATGGATTTAGTCTGTATTAACTCTCTGCTTCTTTTCTTCTCTGGTTCTCATCAGGCAACACCTCCTAGTGTTTCTATGGTTTGCAGACACAGCCCCGCTGCTAACAATTCTAGAGAAAACACTGGTTTGGGTAGTTTTAGATCAGGAAGTATTAATATTTCTGGTGGGATCAAGTGTCTGTGATTCTGGTTATTGTCTTGGCGTGGAACTCTAACACTGCCTACCAACAAAATACTATAATAATAATATCCATCTACTCACATCCAGAGGGAGACGACATTTAAAAACATGTATGGCAGACATGATGTTTGAAATACAATAATCTTCTTCCGCTGTGAAATGTGACACTGTTCTTTATAAATGAAAGTGAGAACATTAAACACCACGTTACATTTACACAACAAAACGTCTAAAAAGATAAAGACATGCTAAAATGAAAACTACAGTAAACCAGATGTCACACAAGGCAATAAACAGATGGATTAACTGAAGGTAAGCAGATGTGTGACGCCTGATTAAAGCTGCCTTTTCATCCCCATCTCTGTTTAAACATGTTTGCAAGTTGCAGGCTTAAATTCTAAAAGACAAACTGCAACATTCTCCACTGAACCCACACGTGATCAACTAGTTAAATCTTGTCCTTCTGTTAACATACTTGATGTAGCCACAGGTCAAATTAACAGGCAGGAAGTGAAACTCATCATTATAAACTTACAGCTGGTAATTACGGTCCTTAACATTTTAAATGCTGTTATGCTGTTAATAGCATTTTCTTATTTATTTTTAGCCAAAATAGCTTCTTTAGTGTTTTCCTAAAAAACAACAGTACAAAAGAGCTGAAGTTCAGTTGGCATGTTACGTTAGCAGCACTGAGGGTTCGATCCTAAAGGAACTCACATTGATTAAATGTATAGCTGGAACGGCATTAAGTCGCTGTGGATAAAAGCGTCTGTATAAATGCATAAATGCAAAAATCTGCAAAAATCTGCAAAACCCTGCATACTGGAAATATTCATATGCAAATATTATATGCAAATATTCATAGGCACTCATACAACTTCATGATCAAAATCTAGTTAATTTTGTTCACAACTAAATTCTCTTTATCTTACCTTTGACAGTGAATAAAAAGAAGTCAGAGGAGAGCAAGACGGTCGGTTTGTTCCAACTTCTCTTCATGTATTGTGAAACTTTGGATCATTTCCAAAGTCACGGATCTGTTCTTGTGGGCGTGTTTAAATGCCAAATAGTTCATGTTGTGTAACTCTCTCAATAATGCAGTATTTACAGTTACTGCATAAAATCACATTTTCACAGGTAAGTTATGGCATGTTGTTAACAAGAAAAACAAGCATCAGAATTTATGCAGAAGAAAAGCTAATAATAAAACCCATCATTTTAGGCTGTGAGTTTTTTAGACGTTGTATTAATGTTTGGCTTGTTTATAAGAACAATATTCAAACATTCATTCAAATATTATTTTTTAATTCAGTAATGTTTTTAAAATGTTTCACCAGCACCTTATGAGTAACATTCTGAAATATATTATATACAATGTGATAATAATGTTTTTAAAAATTATCCCCTTATCAAATGATTATGAAAGTTATTTTCTTTAATTTGCTGGACTGATGGACTGACAGCAGATCATAAACAAACATTAGGAGTCAAGATTCTCTCAGTTTATGTTTGTGCTCTTTTGTTTTTCCTGTTTCTGGTGTTTAATGTTTAAGTTATTATTAGTTCTTATTTGAGTCAATTATCTCATTAGTTAGTCTTGATTGGCCCCTCCCACCCTGTGTCGTTTATAGGTCACTTCCTGTTGTGTGTGTGTATATATATATATAATCTTCCTTGTGTTTTTCATTTTCTTTGTTAGTCCTCATATTTAGTTGCTTTAGTTTAGTTTGAAGCCTGATGTTAAAAAGAGGAATTTGAGTCTCATCGGTAAACAAGAAGCTGTAAATCTTTGACTAATTTATAAGATGGGTGATGATTAACCAAAAACCAGCTATGTGGGACCCCCACTGATCACCTAAAACAACTACAGCAAAACCAGTTTAGGTCTCAAGTGATCTCTGATGTTAAAGCTATTAAAGTCTATGACACGTATCACAAATTACACTGTAGCATTTTATTAAAATGTATTTGCTGTATGTTTGCTCAGATGAAGCACTCTATGGCATAGCCTCTACAAATTTGTGCAAAACTGGTAACTTGACATTAGCAACTAACAATTTAAGTGACTTAGAAAAATTGGGGGTGTGGCTTGTTTTATCCACCTGGACTTGATTGGGTCCAGAAACATAGACACCTCAAATCTCACAGCAGGCTGAGGAAGCTGTCGGACTGATGTCATCAGTTTCAGAGAGAAGTAAACAAAGTTCACACTTCAGCACATCTTTCCAGTGCACACAAATAAAAAATGGACAGATATACAATTTATAATAACAATGCAATATTCCATTTTGGTTTTCATCGTGACATCAAAAATGTTCAAGTGCATCTTTTATACTTCAATAGTAGAAGTGTATTTATAGCTTTTTTATTTGCCCTCCTCTTTCTCAGAAATAACTTCACTTGCAGTGTTCACTTACATCCTTCTCTCTAACTTTTGTTTTCATTTTCTTTCGTAACGGTTTATTGCCTTTTAACATAAGCGCTGCTTTCCCAGAAACCACAAGGAAGTTCTGGGAAAAAAACATCTGGGAAAGTTTATTCCTGGAGGAGGATTGATTCCTGTTTCCGACTGTGAGGGACTGTAAGTTTTTCCTATTGTTCCCTATGTTCTTTTCTATTTATAGAAACAAACCAAAATCAGAAAGATGGTCTGATCGTATCTATAAATGCAGTAATATTGTTTAAAATAATTGTTTTGAAAGGTTTTTTGGATATTTTTACCAAACATTTTACAGTGTGTTAGAGGAAATTCCTTTGACTGTGGTTATCTAATCCTGATCTTGATTCTGATCTGATCTGATTTTTGGTGGAAATAAACACATTATATAATGTAGAACTTCTGTCCAACCTCTGTTCTAAAAAAGCAGTGGGGTTTGGCCAGTGGCGTTTGGCCAGTGGGGTTACAGATCAAATGTCTTCAGTTCACAAGAATATGTAACGGTTCAATAGTCAAAACACCACAGAGAGAGAACCAAGAGAGGGAGAAATGGGCCAGAATTCTCTTAATTGTTGGTCTTTGGCTCTCTATCATAGTTTGTTACGGCTCTCTGTTCAGAATTTCCATGGTTTACCGCAGTTATTACTAGATGAGTTTTGAACTGCACTAAACATGCACATGCAAGCGCATCACATGCACAACATTGACAAACTGCTGAACACAAAGGAACAGGAGATAACAGAAGATAACAGGAGATAACAGGAGATAACAGGAGATAACAGGAGATAACAGGAGTGAGGCGCTGGGGTTGTGGTCTTTTGTTGCTGTTTTATTTTATAACTGTACGGTGTTGTACTATTGTGAAGAAGTGTGTTGTTTATAAATCTGCCTTTATTTGTTGTATATTTTATTTTAGTAAAAAGTTAAGTTAATCCCAACATTCATTCAACATTCACCAACTAATGAACATTGTTCACATTTCTTTCATTTGTTCATGTTGTTATAATGCATTATTCTGACCCCTAGTGTTCAAACTGAGGCTTTACATACAATCCGCTTCACTCTCAGACACATTTAAATGATATCATAAAAATCATCATTTAATACTGATTTAATTTATGCAATTCATGTTTCGTCCATAGTATTTATTATAACAAAATATATAAAGTATTTAAATACAAGCTGGGAGTTAAACTAACCAATCAGCATTAACGTCGGAAGTAGGCGGTAGCCGGAAGCGGAAGTGACGTTTGTTGTCGTGTCTCGCTGCAGAGCGCACGTGCGGAGCAGATGAAACATGGACAACGATGTCCATCATTCATAACGGGAATAAACCTCATACAGGAGCGGTAGGTTTAAACGCTGTTAGATGTTGTTATTTGACGATGTTTTTTCTGTCTGATGAGTTTTAATGACGTAATGACTTCAGCTGGTGCGTGTCTGATACCGATAAGGGGACTGTAATAATTCACAACCTGTCGAGACGTTGAATTAACATTAACTTTATTACAGACATGTGTTACATACAGTTACAGGTATTACTTTATTACAGACATGTGTTACATACAGTTACAGGTATTACTTTATTACAGACATGTGTTACATACAGTTACAGGTGTTACATACAGTTACAGGTATTACTTTATTACAGACATGTGTTACATACAGTTACAGGTGTTACATACAGTTACAGGTATTACTTTATTCAGACATGTGTTACATACAGTTACAGGTATTACTTTTTTACAGACATGTGTTACATACAGTTACAGGTGTTACATACAGTTACAGGTATTACTTTATTCAGACATGTGTTACATACAGTTACAGGTATTACTTTATTACAGACGTGTTACATACAGTTACAGGTGTTACATTATTACAGACATGTGTTACATACAGTTACAGGTGTTACATTATTCATACAGGTGATTGTACAGCAGTCTCATGCTAGACTGTCAAGCACATGTTCTGGACATCAAACCGGCAGCGGTTCGGTTCGGTTCCGTTTGCTGTGCTGAGTTCTGTGTCTGTTCCTTTAGCAGACATAAAGGAGCGATGCTGTGATGAACGTCCAGCACACACAGCGACTGGTGCAGCATCTACACCCGGTGTAGCTCTCTGCTCCTGCACTGGTTTGTGGACGGACGGGAACGGACGAACATCTCGACTGCTGATGATTTTGATGCTGATGCAAGGCAGTTAAAGAGCAGAGGGCGACCTCAGGCCCTGGATTAGAAACGCACAGGTGTCGTCTGCCTGCTGCTGGTCATCACGCGTGCGTTCACTGTAACCAAACACTACCTGTGCACAAGTGTTCATTCATAGCTCATGATAACTGATGACATGGTCACTTCATACTGCTAGCCTGGCGATCAACACTTCATTTAATGTATTGTTGTTGTTTTAAGATGTGTAACCTTGTTGTAGATCATGTGTTTTTTACCTTCAACTTTATTGTCAGTTTCAATTCCAAACTGAAGGGAGAGTTTAATAGCTCTGAGTATTTTAGTATTTTAAGATTATTTTATTAAAACAGTGATTTAATAAAAGTCTGAACATCATCTGTCCTGTTAAAGTTGCTAATGTATTGTCCAATCTAAAGCATGATGATATTACAATACAGTTTCTGTTTATTTAAGGGTAACATTAATTCTTTAAAAACTTTTAAGTTTAATTCATTCATTTTTCTAGGGGTCATTTTTTAATATTTTTACATAAACTTCACATTTTTAATTTTTGTTGTAATGATTGTAAGATACTCTGACTTCTCTAAAATGTTTCATGATCCACGTAATTAACTATAAATTGTGCTTGGAAACAGAATGAATTTGTAAGACTTTAGCATTTATAAGGATCTTATATTATTAGCTGAAGTAAATTTATTGAGGTCTTTAGCTTTTGTGATGATGTATTTTCTTCTTGGCATAATTCTAGTCTTACTGATTTTAAACCTGTTGCTTAAGTTACAGGAAGTAAATGTCAAATTAATTTAATCAGTTTAAATCACAGCTGTTAGCTGCCTATATTATGCCTGAGTTTGTTTTTATAATACTTTAAAATATGTTACTGAAGGGTTATTGTGTTGTCTGCTGAATCAGAAAAATAATCTGAAATATTTGACAGCTTTTGTTTTTATGGACATACATAAAAACATGTTGTTTGATTTGTTGTATTTTGTTTTTCATTTTAAAAGTTTACATCAAGAAGCATTAAAACAGCTATAATTTATTTTAGTAAAAAAGTCTTGTGTCTATTATTTAATAAATTATGAAGCAACTTTGTGTTTTATTTCCTTTTAGTATTTGGTGAATTTAATCACTGGTTGTTTATGTGGGTAATAAGCTGTCAGATCTGATCAAATGAATTAAACCCATGTTAAGACATGAACTCAAATGACAAGACAGTTTGACAACCACATCCATTTATTTGCTTCATTAAACAATTTAGGCCTGAACACAAAAAGGAAAAGAAACTACATTTTGAGCAACACAGGGAATACAAAAGGAAAGTGCGTGTCTAAAAATGACCAATCTATAACCAAACACTTAAAACAACGTTACAGCAAAACAACTCAACAAAAATGCACAATTCTATTATTTTTTATTGTTGAACAAGACGCTGCACACAACACATTTATTTCTCAATCAATCACTACTTTAGGCCACTGTGGTGATCGTACGCAAATATATAGAGCTACATTTTTTTATTCTTTTAGTTCAAAATATGTTTTTACAAAACTATGCCCAACAACTCAGAGGCGTCAACAAAAAAAGGAGGAAAATGAAACGACCAAACTAACAATGCGAGTGAAAATATTTGCAGAGCGCTGTGAATGAAAAAATTACTTATGAAACGTTTATTAGTTGATGAAACACCATTATAACCAGTAAATTATACTCATATGCAGAACACTATAAATGATCTATGACATATGTTATTTATACAGTACAGTATACGACTGTGATCCAAGAGTGGAAGGTTCTATAGCGATATACAGCTGCATAGATTCTTCAACATCAGAGAACAGTTTCTGAAACTGTCCAAGGCAACAACTGAGCTCTTCAGCCAGTTTCCATCTGCAGAAAAATCTAACATTGTACACAGAGATGATCTGATTCATAGAATGAATTTTAAAATCTGATTCCGGGATCTAAACCTGGCTGTGCAGCACAAGATAAGGCAGGTTCACAAACTGTCAGCAATTAATAAACGTGAGTCAAAAAGCAGAACCGTCAGAAAACACCTACAAACACACAACAGAAGTCTGAGAGCAGAATCTACTGATCCCCACAACATTAAAAGCGCTGCAGCGTGAGAGGCGTCGTTTTCCCTTTAGCATGTGTTGTAAATGCTGGATTTGAATTGCTGACAAGATCTAACATAATTTTGTCTTCATTCTGAGTGAAGACATATTACAGATATTTGTATATGTACACATGCAAGAAGTTTGTGGAACTGCAAATAAATTATTTGTACAACATGCAGTTTGGATAATATGCAAAATAAAATTTTAAATATACTTTTTCCTTTGACAAAGCAAAATACACATCCACACATCAACTGCCCGGGGGACTATACAGAGAAATGGCTAAAAAACTTTGATACATCCTACCTCCACAACAAATGTTCTTGCATATACCTTTTAAAACAATGGCTCACATAATCTGTTTCAACAGCTTGTTAAAAAAATACTTGCTGACAAAATCTGGTCCTCCCCAAATCCTGTCTTTATTACCCAGAAAAAAATCAGAGCAACTCGAATCGTCCATGAGGTGTTAAAATATTTTGAATATATTTCGAGGGCTGGCAGGTATTTACAGGACGGAGGCTAAAATGACTCGGACTCTGCAGGGACAGGACATGGCTTTCTGACAGAAAAACATCTGCACCAACAGCTTCACTTTTTGAGGAGCATTCTGGCAAAGTCCTCGTTGGACAGGGACTTTGTTTGCATCTCCAGGCTGGTGGTTCCGGTCCCTCCATGAATCCCGTCTGTGGCTGTGCTGTGCGGTGCAGATAAGGTGCCGTTCTCCGTTTTGGCGTCTGATGGACTCTGGCGGTACAATGACCGGGGCAGCAAAGAAATCTGTGTGCGTCCTTTTCCCCTACTGAGAAGAAAAACTCGTATTATTGCAGATAATGACAAGCACAAAAATGGAGGATAAACCCACACAATAAACAGACACATTTAAACAGACACACAGGTTGACATACTTTCATGCGGATGTAATCACAGTCACTCGTGAAGCAGTAACGTAACACACGGATCGGCTGTGTCAGGCACTTACGCTCCCTGAGGTTGTCTTGACATCGTTGCCCCCAGGACTCGAGTGGGAGCCGCTTTATCTTCTATCCTCCTGCTTGGGGGGTTGCTAATGGCAACAGAGAGCCTGAAGTTCTCCAGCATGGTGCCGTCCATCTTCAGCACGGCCTGCGAGGCTTGAGACTCATTCTCGTATTCCACGTATGCCAAACCCTGCAGCACACATGTAGAACACATGCTAACACTCAGCATTCGTTTTTTTTCTAACTGAATACAGTGTAACTACAGTCCACAGATCTCTAGGCTTGATCTGATCACCTGCTCAAGGATATTGTACAGTCTTCATGAGCATTAGTTTGCTAACAGGGACATACACACCTTGGGTTTGCCTGAGCGATTGGTGATCAGCCGGATGGCTCTGATTGTGCCGTGTTCCTTAAAGATCCGTTCTAGAGTCTCTTTACTGCAGGTGTATGGCAGGCCAGAGACGAAGATCTTGTGCTTCTCCAGAGACGTGTTGTACTTAAAGACCTGCCAGGAACAGACAATCAAATTTCATCATTTGCTGATGGGCACCTTAGCTCCACTGTCAACACCAAACATCAAAATAGCACAAATTATTTGCTCAACAGATGCCAGTATTTACTGCACGTACCTTAAAGTCAGGGTTCTTATTCTTATCAACACAAGGAGACACAAACATGGGCCGTCCGTTCAACTCCTGTCTGTCCTGTTTCAGAGCCTCCGCTACCGCAAGCTGCTCCTCAAACTGCACGTAGCAATAACCTCGAAATGCTCCTTTTGCCGTGAACACAGGCCGTACCTGCCTGACCGCCCCACAGCTCTGAAACATCTCCCGCAGTTTTCTTTCTGGATCCTCCAGGTTAAAGGCCAAATTACTGACAAAGACGCTATTTTCATCTTTGCGTTGTTCCTGCGAGGCGTCGTGGGTCTGACGCGGTGTATCGGTCATGCTCTGCGGGTTCCTGCGGTAACCGGGCAGCTCGTTTTTACGTGGAGGCCGTTGACCGAAAAGGCCGCTCTCTGTCTCCATGAGTTCCTCTGGAGCCGCGCTGCTGGAATCTCCATCACCTTTGTGTCTCTTGGACGGGAGTTCTGTGTGAAAAGTTTAATTAACTACTAAACTGTGAACTAAAAACAAAAACAAATCAAGGCTGTTGCTTTATCTTCCTCCATACCTGCATCCTCTCCCCACTCCTCCTCATCTTCTGCTTTCCGTTTATCCCCCATTCTGTTTGTTTTCTGGCTCTTTTTCTGGGATTTTTTGTCAGCCTTGGCTCGTCTCCTCTGCTCAGATTTCTCCTCCTCTTGTTTAGCAACAAGAGCCTCTTTCTCAGCCGCCTGTGAGGAAACAGAGTTCAGACGTTTTAGGAATCCACGCTTTGGTGAAATTAAACTCTAGCTCCAGATAAGCTACAGGAACTTCTGGAACATAAAAGTTTTGCAGGTATGTGTTGAAACGCATCAAAGCAGCTTCAGTGTTTCCATCTGAGCTCATGGCAGTACTAATATTGGTTAGTTATACGTTGGTTAGTTCTATGTTAGTTGGGATGGTGATCTTACTCGTGCTCTCTGCTCATTCACTCGGTTTAGTTTGGACTCTGTTTTCTGCACTGCGGTGTCCCAGTCCTCCAGAGAACCTGTGAAGAACATCAGTCACACTTTCACATAAGCAGCAGTATGAAGACCACCAGCGTTCATCTCCATGAGCTCAACTCACCCTCCACTCTCTCAAAATTCAGCAGGACCTCACACACATGCTCAGGGTAGTCTGAGGTGCACTGCACAGCTCTGTGAAGAGCCTTCCTGCAGTGAACGGCATCTCCACATGACCTGACACACACATACACACACTGCATTAACTAAACCCTTACAAGACCACCAAACCGTTCTTTTTTCATTTACCGTTCATTTACTTTCATAAGTAACTGTTCACAAATGCTACAATATTTACATGATGTTCTTTAAGAAAATCCTATTATCTGACACTACGCACACTATAAACATTTATATATTGTGATTCTCAATAAATGAATTATCTACTAACCTTTCCAGGTTGTAATACTCCAGCCACATGTTAGCATATTTAGCATTTCCTTTTGTCATGATGCTATCCCAGAGTTCTCGGGCCTTCTGCATGTTCTTACAGTGAAGGGCCTGTTGGGGGCAGTCAGACACAAGCAGCTGTAGAAACTGTAATGGGTAGAGGGGCATTAATTCATCGTGGGTGTTGTGTTTGCTCACCTCTATCCTGGCCCAGACCTGCATTATTGTGCAGGACAGATCTCCACTTTCACTGAACCCTGCGGAGCAGCCAGACAGCGTTACGTTTATCAGCTGTATCATATTCTCTGTTTCTGTCAGCAGACACACTTACTCTCTTCCACGTCTTGTTTCAGGTAGTCAAGGGAGCGTGAAAAAGCCGCCCGCAGCTCCTCCAACTCACTGCTCCACTCTGTAAACAACAACTAACCTGTCAGTAATGAATCACCACATTAACTCACCTGTTACCAGCTGTGACTAACACACACCAAAGATTAAAACACAGGACCCAAGACTGCAGGAATACATTAACAATACAACAAATATACAGTGTTTGAGGGCATCTCCCTGCCTTTGCTGAAATCCACACGTCTCCTCAGGTAGTCCAGATACGACTGCCAGATTTCTACATAGTCAGTGGCTTGTAT